>VYZT01012509.1:17947-29654 GCA_013400735.1 Pomatostomus ruficeps | reverse complement strand
CAACACACGACTTCTACACCCTAATTCTTCTCACCTCAAAATCGACAGAATCTAATGAAAGATACTGAAACTATGAAGCAGGTAACAAACTAACGGGCATGTAAACCAGACCTCAGAGACTTCCAGTTGCTGGTAAGTAACCTTCTCTTCTCTTTGGTGATGAATTACATGTTCAGTGAACACTGCTTGGTCAAACTAAAAGAGATCTCCAGGTAAGCCACACTACAAACATTAGACATAGACTTGTTTCTAATCAAGGTTGTCAGTATAATTGAATTATATGTGCTCTGACGATCTGAGATGATTCTGCGACAGCCTGAAATCCACTTGGACAACCACTGCACAGAAATGATCAAGCCCATGTACCCATTTCCTCAACAACAGACAAAAAATATCAGGTGGTATTTAAGAGGTTTAGTTCTACAAATATGACCCTCTTGAAACCCAGATTACATATTCTTTTATATCCTCAGAACTAAGTTGTTTTGAAAGAGTGTTGGTGGAACTGAAGAGACAACTCTTGGGACAATTTCAGGATGGCTCCTAAGAGATGAACTATACAAAGTCAGGTAGCCGGAATGTCACAGATCTTCAGCAGAAGTAACAGCAGGCATCAGTAGTGCCCTTAAAACATTCAAGCTCTGCACCACTCGTAAGAGTGTGCACAGCAACCTAGGTCCCAGTAAAGTAACAAATTTCTGAAGGGAAGTGAAAATACCCTGACCAAATTACTCATAAACTTCAGAATAAAGAAACATAAGCAGAGGGTCAAAAATACATAAAAAAGGTACTGAAACCTAAATGAAATTTCTAATTAGCTTCAACTCCTTAAGCCCAATAAAATACTTCATAACAAAAGTGATGGAAGGCTTAGACATCTGATTCATTACATATCTGAAAATGAATGTCTACCTAGCTAAGAAAGTATCTCTGAAAGAGCTTTATCTACTGCAGTTAAAGATCTTTCTCAATAGGGAGAAATTAACTCTTCTGAAACTACCCAGCACCTATGATGTGAAATGTGTCATGAACTGTTCTTTGCTGAAATACCCCAAGAGCACTCCCTGCCTACCCTCTGAAGTATTCCTAAGGAAGGTGTATTAGCATATTTGAATGCTATCCAACACTGAACTGGAGCTCAGTTGCTGAAGAGATACCAAGGACAGAGGGTAGGACTGAACCTTGCCTCAGTGCCCAGCCTAAAGCATTTGATACAGAGGATCTCTCCTAGCTGGTTCCAAGAATTTAAATCAGGCCCTATGATCCCATCTAAGATACACTACAGGCCTATTTAGGCCAAGTTGCAAACAACTGAGAGATGAGTAAGATATCAGTGCCACTGACAGAGTTCCTAGAAGAAGAAAGGTGAAGGCAGATAACAGTTTCTCTAGCCTTAAGTGACCTAGTCACATTCTAGTGTTCCCCAGTCCCTAGACTTGAGCTTTTCATCATTAGAAAAAAAGCCTTAGAACTGACAGCGCAAAGACTTGCAAATTCTGGCAACAATCAATCTGAACCTCCAGCTACAGATGGATGTAATCCTGGAGATCCTTCACCACGCCAGTTATGGAGCAGGGGCTTGAGTATTTGCTCGGCACAAAGTGCAGAACTCAAAGCCATCCTCACTGGGCAGCAACAAATAGAAGACAACTAGCCTGTGCTCTTCAGACTTGGGCACATCCTTGGGAGAACCAAGTTGATCTGAACATCTGAGTGATAGCATAAAGAAAGATAAAAATGTGTTAATGAAAAATAAAAACGGAGTATTTCATTGCAGTCAGGTATATTACCAGTAGTGAACGAGAAGTTGTATGCCTGCCCACACCAGTTAGGTGGAGGAAAGGAGGACATGCCAGTAACAGCTTAGTGTGTATCTGTACAGATAATCTCATTGAGCAGAGTGTGACAGGCTCCAGCTTTGGGCTCTTGGGACTCCATGCCACATGGAATGGGAATGCGTATGTGGACCACCACATGAAGAGTGGAAGTATGGGTTATAGACACATGAGTGTAAAATCAATGACATTGAGAGCAGAGAAGAGGAATGAGAAGGCATGACAGAACAGCTTTTCTGGGGAAAAAAGAGACTTAATAGTCTTACAGGATCAAGAGAGGTTGAAGAACTCCAAAAAGGATTTTTGGACACTGATGGTGTGAAAAAAAGCAAAGTAACAAGGGGCAATAACTTAAAATAAGGAAAAAAACCCAAAGCATGAGCAATGCTTCTCTCAGTGAAAGTAGCAAGAAAATAGATTATATTAAAAGCAGCAATAGATGATACAGAGGATAAAATTCTAAATGTGATGTGAAATAAAGAAAATAAAGGCAGAAAAATCCACAATATATGACTTGCATCCAGAACAGCAATTTCAGAACTTAAGTGTATAGCATATATTATCCTACTATAAAAAGGAACAACAGCCCTATAAAAAGATTCGGTGAGGATGTCTTTTCCTGTCTTCAAACAGCAATAAAAAGGTGATTCTTGTCTTCTTAGCTACTCAACACCTAGGGAATACAAACCTCATCTGAGAGAAATGCTTAAATAGGAGTAGGCTGCAATACAGCCCTTGTTCAAATGTTCTTATTATACAGGTCATAACGTTTTCTTACACATACTCTAATTACAAGAGGGAAAGGAAGGAAAAAATCGGACCTGCACTCTCAATTCCAAGTCTAACCACCTGAAGCAAAATCAGTACCACACTATGGATCTTCTCTTACCAAAAAAAGCATTTATATAGTTTATTATTACTATTTTTGCTAATAGTCACTTTTTCTTAGCAGGATTTTATTATGTAGCTATCAGGAAATTACATTAAATATAAGTTTAAGAAAAACACAAATATCTTAGGATCAGGTGTTTAAAGATATTTCTGAAATGAAGCAGACTGTGAAGTCAGAACCTTACTTTGAGAGACTGAGCAGTGTCAGCATCAGTGTCATGGTAAAGAATAACATTATTGGCCATGTCAAAGCTTTCACGCACGCCAAGGTGGTAGAACAGTGATGGCTGCTTGGAAATATCACTCATGTCCACAACTGCAACATCTGAAATGAGAGAAGTGGAAAAGAAGAGAAAATGCTAAAAAATAATAATCTTAAACCACTTTTATTCTTACATGGGATTTAAAACAAATCCTGAAATTACACACACACTGGACAGATAAAATCAACATTTTCAAGTAAGGATCATTTTCTCATGAGAGAAGTAAATTTTACCCTTCATATAAAAGATAAGAGCCAGTCATTAAATTATCACAGTGTTACAGTAACTGGGAGGCTGAGTTTACCAATCCTGCTTGAGGTTTTGAAATCAAAGCATCAGGAACGCCTTGGGTAAAAAGGCAATTTTGCATTTGCTTCCTGAGACTCGACAGCATGAATACCCATAAGACAGAAACTTCAAATATTCATGATGGAACCTCTAAAAATAATAATAATGTCAATTAGAAAAATAGGGAAAATTGTGAGACCAAGTTTATTTTAAGAGGCTGAGATTTGAAGAATGGGAAATTCCTGAAGAGTAGAAAAAGAAACGACTGTGAAACTTGACTTTTAAAAGCTACAGGGAAGATGTTCAAGGAGGGGGCCCAGCAATGAGGGAGTTCAATTACAAGTAGCCAGAGCAAGACTTGCACATCTCTTGGTTAGTGTTCCAGTCAGAACTGGAAGTCAGAAATGCAAGTCAAAGCATTTACATCAGAGCAAGATGAGCTATACAGAGAGCTAAAGAGAAATACCCCATATTATGCAGAACAGCTGAGATACAGGCTGAACATTGAGTTCACCATTTTGTTCTCATATAGACCTAAACACCAGTGCAGGAAGAAGGGGTAACTGGAGAAGAGGACGCTTAATGCTGAGGTTTTTACTTCTTGATACTTATATCCTATATATTCCTAAGAAAATTTTGCTTTAAAGCTTTTTAAAGGTCTGTATCTAGATGTCTGTCTGCTATGGCCACACTGGGATAGATAGATGAATTGAAATCCAAAGTATTCATAAGAATAGAGCCTTGGCATTGAAACCACAGGGGAGTCCAAAGTTCAAAACAGATTCCAGGGACTCAGTGCAGCTGGGCAGTAAATCCTACATCTCTGAAGGGGAAATAGTGCCTGCACATACAGGGAAAGGCAGAAGGGTGAGCTCCTAGTAAACAAGAAATCTAAAAGCAGGTCTGATGGCTCAGATCCAAATGCAGCAGCCAGTTGACCTTAATGTCACCAAGGTTACACATCACAAGAATCAATACCCCATACTTAGTAGGCAGTTTCTTGGAAAAACCTGCAATGAATGTATGCTCCTGTACAATTCCATCAGGCTATTCTGACACACCACACAGAGGTCAGCCAGTCCCTCTGATTACTATGAGACTCCTGTTAAAGCACAAAGAACATTTTGAGTCCAAGGACCTGCCTTTAGACCAAAACATCACTGTTCAACAGCAAAAATAAACACACAAACTCACAAACCCCCAAAAATCCCAAACCCCAACAAAACACAGAAGAAATCCAAACGCACCTCCCTCCCCCACCAAAGAAACAAAACCC
Organism: Pomatostomus ruficeps; assembly: GCA_013400735.1. Taxonomy (NCBI): domain Eukaryota; kingdom Metazoa; phylum Chordata; class Aves; order Passeriformes; family Timaliidae; genus Pomatostomus; species Pomatostomus ruficeps. The sequence continues at coordinate 25,101 of VYZT01012509.1, read as the reverse complement.
TAACACAAAGCCATGGCATAAGAAAATCCCCTTATTCATTATGAAACTCAAATCCTGTACCATGTAGTGATGATCTTTCCAGTTCCAGTGTTTAGCCAGCTGTGTGCAGCATGGATATAATTCTTAGTGTATTGCACACGGCAGTGTCACGTAAACTGAGAGAATAAGTAAACCACAGCTCCACAAACATGACTGAACCTAGACTACCCCAATATTTCAAAATCCTTTTGAAAAACATAAATTAACTATAGAACAAAGTTAAGAGAAACTAACAAGCTGACTGAGAACCAAATACCAGCTAGGAAAAATAATTAAGAGCTTGGATGGGGTTTAGTGCTTGTATAAGAGAGTTTTTGTGGAACCAGAGAACTGTGAAATCAAAATCATCATCCTGGTGAGAGAATTCAGATAACACATTCTTATAGTGTACAGCTATTGCATTTTACAATACCATGTGAGCAATGATTTGTACCAGAGTTCATTGAAACAAGGCTATACACAGCTCATTGCCACATCTAGTCTACAACTGAAATTTGTCTTCTGCTGATTGCTGCTCCGTAGCAATGTAAGTGGTATCAAAAACACGTGAAATGGATATAAAAACAGAAGTAAACACTTCGATTAAAAAGGATAATTATTCCTCCCTTAGATATTAATTCACACTGATAAAAGATTTATGAGAACAGGTTTTTCTTGCTTATTCACACCTCACAAACACAGGCATGAATAAGATAAAATAAAAATAAAACAAAATGAAGAGTAGCAGAGATGAAGACATATCACAACAATACACATGCAAGTGAGAAAAAGCCCCAGGAAGATAATTAAGTGGATTCAGTTTGATCACAGGAATCATGGAATGACACAGAATAAATGACAGCAGACAGAAGCAGAGCATCCAAAGGGCTCCTGGCTGTGGGCTAGAGCAGACATGAGCAGCTGCATTCCTACAGAGCTCTTCAAGCCCTCCTCCAGGAGTAACAGCAGCATGCTTGGAGCGGGGAGGAAAAGTATCTGCTTACAAACCAGCTTTACTAATGTGCTAATGAAATGCAGCACGAGTACAGCGGGCCCATGAAATGAATGCAGATTTGGGTGGAGAACACATGACCAACAGTAAACACTTATGAGAGGAGCAGATCCCTGAGATGCACCCAGTGCACGGGGTGCTGCGAGTGCAGCGCTCAGTGTCACTGATGGCTGGCTCTAAGCACACTCCCAGAACTGTTTTCAGTAGTACATCTCTCTTGTTGGAGTAAGTTTTGCGAGTCATGTAATGAACAAAGCTAATATGTGACACCACAAATACTTCTCCATCAGTTATCTTATATTTTTCTCATGATTTACACTAAAATTCTTCATTTACAGTTCTTTAAAAACAAGACATGGGGCCCTGCACTTCAACCATGCATTTAGTATGGCTGATAAGAGAGAGGTAAGAATTTCCTTAAACTTCCAAGACACATTAAAAGAAATAACTTCAACACTAGTATGTGCTTTGCAAATCTTGATTTATGAATAAAACATAAGTCAATCAAAGTTCATTCTCAACTCTCATCCTCCATAACAAAAGAGCCCGGTCAGCCAAATGTACTTCTGGACTTCCCCTGCCAAATTTAGTTTCAACCTCCATTACAGACAGGGGTGAAGAAAACGCCAATGCCAACTTTTATCAAATCTTATTACACATGAGAAATTTTATGTGATAATGAAATATTTCACACAGGTCTAAAAGACTACTGGAGAGGGTTTCCTATGTCCAGAAGGAAAGAGAGCAGGGGAAGGTACAGCCTCTCTGGAAAGACAGAAGGCTTCCAAGTGAAAATCTGCACAATGCATCCATCAGACAGGGTGGAGGGGTGAGGATGTGCTTAATGTTGCACATGACCAAACTTGAATGATTTTGGAACAGAACATTAAAACTCATTGCTTCTTTTCTGCAGTAGCAACTCATTCAAAAGAGCATACCCATAAAAACATGTTCTCCCTCATTTCTTCTTAAGCATAACAGATATTTTCAACTCTTTTTGTACTCTAGTAGTTGCCCATGAAACTATTTTCATCCTGAAAAATAGTTAATTTTTGGCATGAACCAAAAACTGATCTCAGTGTATTGTGTGATTGCAGTTCAGTTGTCTAGGCTTTTGTTTCCATTGTAAAATGATTATGGTATGTGTGTATTTGTAGTGCAATAAGGTAATTCAGCACTATTGCTTATACAATCTTGATTAGGTCTCTGCATTGTTGCAGCAGATGGCACATAATTCATTTCTTATACTACAGTTTACATATTTTAACACCAGTGTGTCTTACGAGAGCAGACAGAGAAGAGACAAATAACTGTGACAACCGAAATGAAGATTAGAGATCATTAACTGTGGTAAAACAGGAGACTATGAAACTAATAAATAATTCAACATGAAAAACATTATTACACAGGTTAAAGCCAGAGGATTTATTTCTCTATCTGAAATGCACCTGAAGAAATCATATAACTTAATGATCTAAGTAAATCACAAGTCTTTACATAGCTTTTTTATTATTTGTGGCATTGTAAGCAAAACCAAAAGGACAATTTTGGCATCAGGTTTTGGGATCTGTAAGTTAAAAAGTAATAAACATAAGAAAATTAAGAAATAGCCTGAAATTTGCTGATAGTTAAATAGAATCTAGGAGGCCTAACAAAAGTCAAAAAAAGTCTGTACTGCTTCCAACTTCTAATCTAAGGCTCACCTCCATCCAGCCTTATCCACGTGCAGAGCAAGAACTTTACTCCATTATATTGGATTATTTTTCAGTATTTGGAACCATCCTATACATAACAGATTTCAAAAACACTCCCAAACTTAACATGAAAATAGAAACCTTATTGGAGGAAAATGCAGAACTCAGCCCATTGCTATTCACTAGCATCCTGCAAATTACGAACCTTTAGATTAGTATTGCTTCAGTTGATTGGCTATTTGCATCACAGTTAGTAAGTAAAAAAATGTGCAATTCCTTGAAAACCACTGAAGAAAACTGTCAAATTCTTCAGAAGGACAACAATACTCCTAAAGAAATAGAAATAAAAATTCCTTAACTTCAGGATACATATTCATTTTGATTTCTGGACAGTCCTTTAAAGGAGACAATACCAAAGTTTTTACAGGGAAACTATTATGGTAAAACCTGGTGTATTTTAAAACCAGGAACCCTTTGTCGCTTTCACTTAAGCTAAAACAAAAGGCACACCACTCTCAACTTTAATATACCTCATACTCTCAGAAACTGGGAAGCTCAAGGTAATAAAGCACATTTGTAGCAACTCCCAACAGAATTGTTGAGGCGATTTTTCAGCACAATTTGTTATACCAGCAAACTGTCAGCATCTTCCATTAGATCCTAGGCATAAGGCAATGTTAGTGTAAAAATACTGTCAACATTTGTGATGATATTATGGCTCTCATAATGAATCAAGTTTCATTTCAATCTTACTGCTTTATAATCATGGTATCCTGTAAAAATCTGCTTACTTTTCTTAGAAAAAAATATTGTTCCAATCACAATCTAAAGCACCAAATTAAACCCAGATATTGCCTTAAAAGCTGAAAGACTCAGGAGACAAATACACAGCTCTTTTTTTAAATTTAGGAATTTCTGCTATTTCAATTCAACCTTTTCAAGTTTGCAATACTATAGCATGAACTTTGCTAACATCACTGGCTTGCTATAGGGGCAGAATTGGTTATAAAAATAAAAAACAATCAGTAATGATTTATCTTGCAATATAGACTTGTATATGCTATAATCATATTAAACAGCATTTTAAAAACAACTTCAGATATTTCAGACTAAGTTTATCTTCTTGTAGATTAAAACCAAGCGCTGCAATTCTCTAGAAACACTAAAATTAACTGTAATAATTCAGAAATTGCTTATAAAGCACCTTAAAGAAGAAAGATTGTTTTCATAAGCTGCAATCAACTTTTGCAAAAGTGTCCTGTAGTAGCTGGAGCCCTGACTAAAAATTCCAACCTACTGCCTACTTCAGAAAAGGAAACTCAAGCATGCACACTCGATGTCTGAAATTTTTTGATGGCTGGAGGGCACTTCCTTTGGAAAGGATTTTTAGTTCACAGGCAAAAGGAAGTGACTCAAAGGACAGGAAAAATAAGAATTAAATTAGGTATGAATCCTCATATTAGTGTGGGAAAAAAGATTTCTTTCTGTTCACATGTAGTAAGCACTGAAAAAAAAGTGACATTATCAGGTTTTATTAATGACATCAACCACAAATTGGAGAAAGAAGAAAATTTTAATACTGGACAAATAATTTTTAATTCACTATTTTAAAATTACTGTTACCTTGAGAAAATAACAGAGAGAATTCCAATTCTAGTATATTATCCATACACACTCTATGACTATAAAATGAAGCAAAATCTAAACTTAATTATATCTTGCTTTTGACAGTTCTAATGGATTTGTTAAGTGTTTTAAGAACTCTGAAAACCTGGGCATCAAGTGGCAAAAATTCTGAAAGGTGCTTTCCCATGGTTTGTCTGTTTGCTCAAGAAAACAAACTGTTGTAAAGTGGCAACTTCACAACTTCAGACTTGTGCTGTTTTATAAAAACAGAGCAACACCTCTAATCTTTGTTCTCAGACTGAGCTGGTCATTTGCCTTTTACTTAGCTGTGGCATCACATCTGCCATAGGTTTTATGTTATAAAGTGATTTACTGAAGAGAAAGGCCACCACACCCCAAAATGCGTCACTCCTCCTCCCACCAAGTAAAATGGAAGGCAACCACATAATGCCTAATAGTTGGGGCCCTCATAAAAGCCAGCAATTTTAGAACCACAAACACAGGGGGCAAGTCAGGCCTTTCTTTTGCTTTTCTTCCTTTCTATGTGTCAAATCTTGCTCTGGAAACCAGTGTCACCTCGTTCCCCGTGAAACCCCCTCTGCTCAGTGAATGTGAATGCTGTGAGTGCTGAAGATGAACTACGTATTACCTGAGGAGCAGCAGCAGCATTCTTGACTAAGGAAACTTTGCTGTTAAATAACTTTCTTGAAAGGACCAGGCAAATCCTGAGCTCTGCTATTACCAGGAAACAAAAAGCTTTGAATTTTTCAGATGAGCCGTTCCACTATCCAGAAGCATTACTAACTGTAACAATCTGAATGATTGCTTTGCTCCACTTAACACACAACACTGGCAATGTCCCACCTCCAGAGACAATTCTGGGAACAGCTGTGTTAAGCAAAGTGGGCCAACTGGCCTTTGTGTGGAAAGCTGACAGATCCATGTAAAGGAGGAGGAAGAGGAGGACGAGGAGGAACAGCTGACAACCGAATCTGTTTCTAACCATGGCATTTGGGTGCATGTTAGAAAGTCCTTTCATGTGGCCCAGCCAGGCAGCTCCTCCTTCCTATGCACAGGAAAAGTTTTGAACACTCAAACTCAATCCTCTCAGCTCCCTGGGCAAAAAGCTGAAATCATGCAGGTTTTAGACTACCAGAATAGTTAAAACCTAACAAGCAAAGTTGTAATACTTACAGTATGATTACAGTCTGAAAGTGGAGGTAAGAAAGCTGGAACACTTATTTTTCATGTATAGATCACAAAAGCGCCTCATACACCTTCCAGTGAAAGCCCTGGGAGAAACCCCAGCAGTCTGAAACAGCACAGGAATAAGCACTTCCTGGAAAGCCATCCTGCAGGTGATGAAATGTGAAGTGCAAAGAAGCAGACACCAGAATAATCCAGCGTATCAAAAACAGAGGCACGTGTAGCTGAAGTGAAACTAGTGATGAATGCAACCAGCACAGCACCATCTACATAGAGCCTGACAGCATTTTAATGTAGGTATGGAATACAAAACCCATATTTATTTAAAGTACTTCATTGAGTCATAATCAGAGAGAAACTTCTTATTGATGACATCAGTTCTCACCTGTAACCCTTTGTTCTTTTGATTTCAAATAGTAGCTTTGGCAACATTTGGAAATTTTAGTCTTAGGCTATCTCAGCAATGTATGACATTATAACATTCACTGGCAATTCCTATCCAGCAAAACTGACCTTCAGATGATACAGTGAAAATCAGGCAACCATCCAAAACAACAGAACAGACAAGACTGAGGGGCCAATGCTCACCTCTGGCTTTTGTAATTCTGTACAAAACCCCCATTTCATTCAACAACTTCACAATAGGGTTACATTCAGACCCGAACATTACAGCCAGTAATCATGTTAGTGCTGTGGTGATATTTTACAGATACTGCATCTTTCTTCTGTCCTCTGGTACGTGGAACAGACACTAAAAATATAACTAGAATATATTTTTCATGCTTCAGTGACATTTATTGCCACTCAGGAGAAACTAGTATCTAAAACTACTCATTTTTCTAAACCATGACAAAGTATTTGTGCCGTATTTATAATTCATATATATTCCTTAATATCTAAATATCTGTTCCAAAAATTACATCACCCAAGAAACTGCACTTCAGTTGAAAGGAACAGAACAAATTACAGCAGGTGAGCAACACTGCCAGTTCTAGGAGTTGATCTGTAACCCGAGTTGAGCTGTAACCCGAGTTCTCATTTATTTTTATGTTTTGGGGTTTTCAAATTCATTAGCTACATCATCTGAAGCTTTTCAATTCTTTGCCCTGAAATTGCATATTATGAACTACTTTGTTAAATGGATGCAAGGACTCTTCCAAAAACCTTTGACAGCAAAAGCTTTAAGAAACATTTTAGATGCTTCTCAAATACAATTAAATTCACAGCAAAACTAAGTTTCAAACAAGGCAAGACACTATATTAAAGTAACAGGGCAATTCTACTGATCCAGAAAAGCAAAAATTGTGCCAAGAGCATGCATATGCTTATTATTTTTTTAACTGATCTTCAGGGACAGTCTTTCAGACTCTGCCAAATCAGAATAGAACCAGCACCCACAAGAACTGGCACAGGAAGAAAAGCAATGCAGTTAATGAAATACATAGGGCATCCAAGCTTAGAATGTGTTTTTAATGCTTTTGCACAAGTATGAAGAAGAAAAATATTGTATGATTGGAAACACCTGAAAATAACCCTGCTCAGAAGATAGCATAATTTGGGAATTCATTGGTCTTTTTTTTTTTACATTTGGCAGTTTA
>VYZT01012509.1:534-17166 GCA_013400735.1 Pomatostomus ruficeps | reverse complement strand
ATGACTGTGCTTTAAGAGGTGTTTTTGCATGTACTATCTCAGCCCATGATCTTTTCTCCTACTCACATAACCCAACTGTTTAATTACATTGAAGCATTGACTATAACCTCCCAGCCTATGAATGAAGTTTATACATGAGTTAAATCTTCAGCAGAAATAGCTTCAAGCCAAATATAAGCATTACATTTCCCTGCAAGACAAAGGCATTCATATAAAAGCTAATAATAGGCTTTACCTTCTATTTTATTTTATTTTTTTCCTTTCATACCATAGCTTGTGAGGCTCTGGGAACAACACAGCCTCAGGTCTGAGGGAATTAACTCACAGTAGTGTGAGATGTCGAAGTAAAAAAGAGAATGTCCACACACACTGTCTCTGGAAACTCACACAGCACACACCCCTTTACACAGCCTCCCTTCCTTGAGGAAGGATTGTAAAAATTTACCCCTTCTGGGACCACAGTCACACAATCATATCAGATGGATCCTGCTAAGATCTACACACTGGTAATAAATGAATTATAAAAGTTGTGGCATGCACAAGACATCAATATTTATACCATTTCTTTGTAAAATTACACGGTTCAAGCTCCCAGGTTAGGAACTGAGAGAGATCTCATCACATGATTCTCAGCCATTTCAGTGGTTTCGTGGCTCAGGCAGATGAATGCTTATGGCTGCCTGCAACTCCTACCTCTTTCACATGTTCCACTGTCTCTGAGTCTCTCTCTCACCATCCTGTTCTCCCCTTATCCCTCAATCTATATTTAACTTGGCAATTTCTGGCTAACTCAGTGCTAGCACAGTAGCAGGAAGCTCTGTCACTGTAGCTAATAAGTTCTGTGAGTGGTATCAGCTACCAGCATCACAATACCCTCCTGGAAAAGTACTTTAAGAAACTGTTAAACTTTACAACGACTGAAAGACATAAAGGTTAAAAACTTAATTTCAGGAAAACTCACTTTTTACATATCATATAACAAAAGACATTTGCATCTGTAACTAAAAATTCAGTTCTGTAAGTAGTAAAAATGACTCTAGGCTGAGATACTACACACGTCTTATAATCACCCACACTGTATTATAATCATATTTTATGAGTGCCAAAACAAAGTACTTACATTTACAATGACTATTATTTAAACCTTGTAAACATGCACCCATCAGAAGTAAAATGGCAAAAGACAAATTAAAGCAATTTGCTATTGCAGGTTAACATCAATCACTTGACCATGTGCGGTGTCAAAAGCAAAAACTATTAATCACTACAAGTTTCAGTATAAATAATTCTTCCTTATTATATACTGTGAAATACTCTATCACAGAGTGATTGATAGATAGATAGGCAGTGATACTGACTACCTAATGACTGTTAAAATATGTTGAAGAATCTTCACATTCCAATAAACTTTTTTAAACACAGCTGTGCTGGTTTTGGCTGAGATAAGAGTTAATTTTCTTTTTCTTTTTCATTGCAATTTTAAACCCTATGGTCTGGTCCAAAGGGAGCAGGTGTGCAGATTTTAATAGATACACCTTTATATGGTTGCAACCACAATTTGAGTTGCTTGTCATAAGAATTGCTTGTAGCAGAACCACTGGAGGAGAAGCCTTACAAGAAGCAGTGTAAGTGCAGCAGTGACCCAACGTGAGCTGGCCTTGGTGCCAAATAATTCACACAACACAAGCAGATTTGCTTTACATTAAACTGTCCTTTCCTCGACCCACCAGCTGTTTCACTTTTCCAATTCTCTCTCTAACCCTGCTGGTGAGGGAGTGAGTGACTGTGTGGTGTTTAGCTGCCTGCTGGTGTTACTCCCATGACAACAGCTCACAGCAGAAAAGTGAGTGTAGGGTACGTGGGGAACAGGGCAGCTCCCACCAGCCTCAGTGGCTGCTAAAGTTGAGCAGTGACACCATGACAGAGGCCGACAACATTGCAGGAATAAAAAGGGCATTATCATGGCTTAAGCAGCTGAATGCTTGCCTGCAAAACTGAATTCCATACCTGCTTCTTCCTACACCACAGCTGCTGTGTGATGCTAGCCTCGTCACATAAACTGGGATTTCAGAGATGGACTTGTTGACCATGCAGTTATTAAGATTCTGAGTTTCAGAAGGACAAAAAAATACCCCACTGAAACAGAAACAGTGACTGTGAAAAACACAGCCTCCATTTTAAAGGTACTTTGTAACAAACCCAATGCCTTCAGAGAGAAGAAAACCCCTAATACTTTACCTAAGCGATTCACTTCTATCATTCTATTGTACCTTGGTATGAGTTAGAACTTGAATAGTCTCTGATTCAGCATCTGCAGTCTTCCACCTGCAAAACAGCTAAGCATCTACAGAGCAATCAATATGCCTGATTCCTACCTCAAAAAGACAAGTATTTCCATTTTTTATTCAACTTTTATACACAAATGAATGCACTGAAGCAGCATTTCAAACTTCTCAAAGATTATTTAAATAATCCACATTTGTCTCCCTTTGTTTTGTTCACAGATGTTAGACAGATGAAGATTCCAGAAGTTGTTCATTTCTTGCTTTAAATCTATGTATCCAGAACACTAGAAAAATACTTACCTGTCACAGATGCTCTGAGAAAGATGCCTGTTCAAAAATTTTCTCTGCTTACATACTCTCAGTATATTAAAATTTTTGATACATATTCTAAACAGCTATAATAAGTACCTGTGTTACATCATACATACTTTTCACTGTGCCGAGTCATTAAGGATAACACTATTTCCTAAATTTTTTCTGTGAGCCAAAGAACCTACTAATTCTACAGGACATTTTTCTGCCCTATTTAGTATCAGAGAAGAAAAGAAACCACAGAGTGAATTAAAAACAGGTGGTTCACACTTGCCTGCTGCATTAGCAGTGTGCCAAAGCCTCACAAGAGACCATTTGCAGAGCAGTGCACTAGAGTGGAGCCAGCCACTTGAAAGCACGCAGAAAAAACACCCCAAGCCTGAACCTAATTTAAACCTTGCCTGCAATTGAAGGGGGGTGTGGGTGTGTGGACTGAGAAAGGTGAACTTTATTTAACTTTTCCTGCACCTCTGCACTTCCTACACTGGGTCATCAAAGGCAATCAAAGGGAATGAAATATAGAAAAAAAAAAAGGTTACATAACTGGATAACCTGGCCTAAGTGAAAAGAGCGTATGAAATTCAACAAGGAAGGCTGTCCTGTCCTCCCCAACCGCAGTCAAATCAATTTTTAGGCCAAGGAGGTTAGATAAGCTTCAACCTTTTAGACATTTATCCAAACTAAACCATTTGAGAGTCACTCATCATTTAATGTTGAATACCTTGGCTGGAGAATATAAAAAACCTGCTAGATCTGCACATCTACCACAGGTCACACACCGGCCAACGACATATATAAAAAAGAAATTAGGAAAGTGAAATTATGCTGATCTTCTCAAAAAAATGTAAGACATAAGAAAAGCAATCAAAATAGAAGGAACTAAAATAGAAAGAGAAAATATTTCAGTACACTAAAGTTCATAAGTCTGGGTCAAATAAGGACCTTTATTCCTTTCTTTAGAAATTAAAAATATAGCATATAAAAAAGTGAGACTTTCTTAGTCTGAATATCTTATTTTTTCCCAAATACATTTTTTAAAAACAAGTATCAAGAGACACCCCCACCATTAGCACTGGTGTACCAAACTGAAGTATCCCACCTCATAAATATATTATAGATTTCCTCTTTATGTTGATGGACTCCCATATTGTCATTTAGGACCCACATAAAGCATAGTAAGTTATGCACAGAAAAACTGTTAATTGAGGAGAGGCAGAGTTAGTAAAGTGCAAATGCAAATAAAGTTTACATAAAGCCAGGGCACCCTCTGTGAGCCAAGAGACTTGTACTCATATGTAGATATGGAGCCCTTAATATAATATTCTGGATGCTGGGCAGATACGGATTCACTCTGCTATTTTTATCTTTCCTGTAAACAGTACAAGCTTTACATGCCAGTCTAAAAGACTGCATGTGCTACTGAAAAATCCTTATGTGCCACTCAATACCATAATTTAAAATTTAGGCAGCTTCCATTAAAAAATGAGTGAAATCTATTTCAAGACACTATGTAGAGATCACTAAAATCCAGAATTTTAGTAGAAGCTGGTCTTTCTAAAGTCATAGCCATTATCTACTTAGTCTTTAACTATCCTATAAATGCAGCACACTTCCAGCATGTAGACAGAGAATATTAAGCATGAACACAGACTGTTACCACAGTGGAACCATTCCTTAAGATGGCTATAGAGTCAGAGGAATATTTGTGCTTCCAAACGGTGATTCAGACACAATGAATCACATGAAATTGTGATGTTACAACAAACCTCTAAACATGATCTCCAGCATTTCACAGGATGCTTCACCTCAAAAACACAGAATGCTTGAGATTGGAAGGGACCTTAAAGATCCCACAGTTTCAACCCCTCTGACATGGGCAGAGACACCTTCCACTAGTCCAGCTTGCTCAAAGCCCCATCTAACCTGGCCCTGAACACTTCCAGGGATGGAGCACCCACAACTTCCCTGGGCAGCCTGTGCTAGTGTCTCGCCACCCTCACAGCAAAGAATTTCTTCCTTATATCAAACCTAAACCTGCTCTCTTTTAGTTTAAAGGTCTTTCCTTATCACTACAGGCCTTTGTAAAAGGTTCCCCCCCCAGCCCTCTCACAGCCCTCTTTCGGTACTGGAAGGTGCTCTAAGGTCTCCCTGGAGCCTTCTCTTCTCCAGGCTAAAGAGCCCCAACCCTCTCAGCCTGTCTTCCTGGGAGAGGTGCTCCAGTCCTCTGATCATCTTCATGGCCTCCTCTGGACTCACTCCAACAGGTCCACATCCCTCCTCTGTCGGGGCCCCCAGAGCTGCAGGTGGGGTCTCATCATAGCAGAGTAGAGGGAGACAATCCCCTCCCTCTCCCTGCTGGCCATGCTGCTTTGGATGCAGCCCAGGGTGCACTTGGCTCTCTGGGGTGCTGGGCAGTGACAAGTTTCTCATCCACCAACATCCCCAAGCTAATCTGTCATGGTAAGAGTGTGCAAGAAAGTTTAGATTTAAGATGCTAAATTCTGAATATTCACCAATTAAAATTGTCCAAAATACCAAAACTTATTGAGATTAACTTGTTACTCTTCTCAGAATTTGTATTATAGCATCGTAGAGGCACTACTGCAAAACAAGGAATCTGAAGAGGCATTAAAGGATAAAAAAAACCAAAACAACAATCAAGCATTCTTTTTTGACTTGATTACAAGCCAGAAAGTCAAGATAGTTTCTTATTTTCCCAAAACAATATGAAGACTTACCTAGTTTTGTTATTATAATAAGCAAAAAGCTAAGTTTATCAGTTCTAAAACTTAATTATCATTAAAACAAGAAATCCATCTCAACCATTTTTGGACTTCATTCTGATTTGGATACTTTATCCAGCTGACAACAACCCATAACTTGTCAGTTATCTCAAGCACCACAAACAGCAGTACAAAAACAAGCACAGGGCCTGACTTTGAACTTGGTAATCATGTCCTCTTCTCAAACTGGGTTTAAAAAGACTGAAGCATGCCAAACATCCATTGGCAAAGAAAATATCTGAAACAAGTATCTCAGTTCCACAGAAGGCAGAGCTGACGCTGATAAAAGCTGACAGCTACTGTGAAATAGGATTGTGCACACAGAAGCTCTGCTAAGTAAGGCAGCCCAGTACCAAACAGTAACACCATTGTAAACATCAGCTTTTCTCCTGCAGGTTTTTATTATCTACCGAGATTAGCACAACAGAGATGACTGGTCTAGCACTGTTAGAAAGCAACACACAGAATACAGCCTTGTAGTGCTTTCATTTACCAGTTCCCAACTCCAGTTTCACCTTGTCACTCTCCAAGCAAAGGCAAAACTAACAACAAATGTCTCCCTCAACACACAAATTAGCAGAAAAAAAATTCTTTCTTCAGCTTCTGTGAGTGAAAGGCAGCAACAGTAGAGTTAATGCAGCTAGTCTTCAGCTGAGTGAAATTATTACTGGCAGATATTTTTCTACAATAAAAAAACCTGCAGCCTTTCTGTGACTAAGGCAACAACACTTGATTCAGCACAATTTCTAGCAGCTGATCTAGCTACTAAATCGTAGTAACAAATTTAAAGGGAAGTAGGGAGAATGGACAGCAACCAAATGGCAAATAATTCACTATCCTAAATTTAAAACAGTAACTTCCCTGTTATTTTCTCCACAATCAGTTTCATAGAATCTAGCACTGGTTTTGACTTACCTGGAGGCATCAAAGTACCACTATTCGTGGAAAGCACTGCTTGCACTAGTAGGAAACTGAAGTATCTTTGAGAAAGCTCATTATCATGCTGATTTACATAAGAGTTTGTCTGTTTTCCAGAACTAATGCATTTTTGGCATACACTTCAAAAGGTTTAGAAATGATGTGATAAACACTTATCATGTGATAAACACTTCCCAAATTGTTGAGAGGCTCACAACCACCAATGGCTGAGCTACAGTTCTGTGCATGAAAGCATGTTTTTCCTGAACAGAAAAAAGCCCCACAAAATGCAGAGAATCCAGACATTTCCCTCCATAACATGATACAAAATGAAATAAAAAAGATCATACTGAAACAGGGTTAAAAAAAAACTTCAAGATTATTCTCCTTGTGTTTTGCTTTAAAGAGATATTGAAGACTTTTAAAACATAATTTAAGCATAAAAGCAGTGTATACTAGAATGTATGCAACTATATGGGCATAAGTTTTGCTATGATACACTGGAGTACTTCCTTTACTGCTGGATTTAGCTGTACCATCCCACATCTGCAGACAGCTAGGGATGTAGTCCTAAGAGTGTCATTACGGTTTCATTACATTTCAGATTTCTGCCTGTCACCAGAGCATGCTCCAGTTAAAGAAAGATTATGCTAACCAAGGCTTGGATCATGTACCTTCAATGTAATAAAAGCTGGGGTATGTGTTTTAAAGTTGTGAATCCCATTGGGCTTTGCGCTCCAAGACATAAAAGCTGTTGAACTACTGACTTAGACAAAATTTCAAATGCTCAGAAGCATTACCAAAGAATATCTGAGAAGTTTCAGTTCCATTGCCTTGAACACCACAGCAGAATCACTGACCTCATCAGGCCGAGTACCATGAAGGATAAAAAAAGCATGTGTGGTTTCCCATGACCCAGGGATCCAATACTTGTGTCAGAATTCATGTCTCCTCCTTGCAGACTACAGTGATGCAATTTTTACTCCTGGCATGTTTCCATAAGGAGCCCAACTTCCCAGGAAAAGGTGAGGGTATTTGCAGCACCTCTGAAAGAATACAGGTAGGGTGAAATACTGTAAAACACATTTGACCCACTGGTTGCTCATTAAATCCCCCTGACCTCAGCTGAGATGGGAGCTATGCTGTTTATATCCAGCCTGTGCCAGGGCCCAGGATAAAGCAACAACTGGGAGCCCTCTCTTGGCTCAGCCTCAGGCACCCATGTTGCTGTTCAAAGGTAGCCTGAGGCTAAAGCAATTCACATCCCTCCTCAAGTGCTTGGCAAACAGAGCCTACCCTGTTCAGAGATTTCACCTGCAAATGGCAAACCACATTGAGGGCCTCCTGAGGAAGACCCTACACCTATGTCGACGGCCAAATTTCAGCCACATAACACCCCTGCCACTGCTCCTCCACATGCCTGGAAGTAGCAGCATGCCTTGAGTATCTCCAGAACACAGGTTTGCAGCCAGAGTTTAAATTTGAGGCTTGTGATGCTGACAAAAGATAGCCGGGTCATTGCATGTACCCTCCAAACACAACCCCATACACCCTCTCCGTTTCGGCAGTCCCTGATGGCGTGAGGCTTGTCCTAGGGTTAGAACACCAGGTGGGTACTGCAGGAGGAACTGTCTGAATGCATAATTAATCCACTTCAGAGACGGGGGAGCCAAGATATTAAGGACTGACTTTCGTGCACATTGGCCTGCATAAGGGTATAAAATGCTGGCAGAGACTGGGCCAACTGGTTGCAGTTGCAGCTTCCAGGTGGAAGCCCTTCCCAGCATGGAAGCCTGCAGGGTATGTCCAGCCTAAAGATGGAAACATTGACTTTTTGACAGGTGAGTAAAAAACGCTAAGATCCAGTCACATGTGAAGATAAAATCCTAAAGCAGCTACATAGATGCTTTGGAATTGTGAATTCTCCAAGGCCAAAGACTGTTAACCTGTACATTTCTAGCCAAACCTGATTATAAGCCTTTAGACATAAACTGTTCACCAAATCTGAGCCTACGTGGACCTAGTCACACCTGGATTTCTATGAGTTTAGAAAGCAAGGGGGTCTCACTGAAGCTCATAACTGGAGAGACCATAACCCTATTGTACTATTATCTGTTTTAATAGATGATAGAGTTAATTACACACTGCATTAGAGCAGTATTTTGACACTGACTTAGCAATAAATCAAATAATAATCATGCACATAATCACTGAACCCTATTTCTTGTTCCTGGCCAGAAGCCTTCTCTTGACTGTTCTGACACAAGTCCATTTTCAGGAAACCAAAACATCTGGAGTTCTCAACTAGGTTTTGCACAAGTCCTTACACATCAGAAGAGCTTTACCTCAAGGCAAGCCACGAACATTAGTTACTTTTTAACTAGTAAGTATGAGCAAGTGTAATTTAACAATTAAAAAAGCAATGTATGATTACAATGATAAAAGAAGAGCATGACTGCAGAACATAATATGAACTACCACATACCCACCATAATTTGTCTGTTTTATGGGAGGATGGAAATTAAAGCAGTGTAATTAGCCCACATAAGCAAACACTTCCTTCATTTTTCGTTAACCTAATTTTGTGACTCCAGATCTAAGAGAAACAATTCTTAAACCTATGAAGAATATGCTACGCACAGCACAGCAAGACTGAACAAGCATGCAATCAATCACTGCAAAGGAGATGAGTGGCTGGGAGGCACTGAGAGTCAACTTGAAATGCAAAAAGGCAGAACTGGAGATCTGCCTGCCAACATCTCACAGGCAAATGGCACAGCAGATTTCTTCAAAGCAACTTAGGAACTATATTAAAAATATGTTTGCATATAATTACTTAAAAAAAAGTGACCTTTAGAATTTTCAGACTGGTATGCACAGCCAGCACAGTTCTTCCCTCCTAACAGAGGATCCTAACAGATCAAAAAAACATCCACTGATATGAAGAATTCCAGACAATGCTGTGAGTTTTATTAGAAAAAATTAAATAATATTGAAAACAAACAAAACAAAAAAACCCCCAACAACCAAAATCCACTTTAACTGCAGTATTTTCAAGGGTCATGTGACAATAATTGGTCTTCAGAACTATGGCAGTTCAATAGATGCAGTTGTTCCTCTCTTCAGAATAATCCTAAATGTTCAAATTTTCAAAGTAATTTGTAATTGTTGTAATAGGTGTAAAAGCTTCTAAGTCTATTTAGTAAGACTCGATAAGACACATAATCACACAGTGAAAAATATTAGTTGCAAAGTATGTTAAAACAAAACAGAAACACCCCATTTATATTGTATTCAGAGAGATGACTCCTTGTTAGCGGATTCAAAACCTAGAAATCATTTGACATGCTTCTGGCTGCAAAACCCAGTTACACAGAGTTCACAGTCAAATTCTGAGGAGCCTTCTCAAATTTAGTATTTAAGCTCAGGAGGAAAGAAAGATGCGAAGAGAAAATGGACAGCTGCAGGCTGGATTATTACATGGTTTTGCTGGGGTTTTCTCATGCAAGGAAGTTTCATGCACAGGAAACCTGCAAAAAAAGAACTGCATTCTTTTACCTTTTCTTTTATCCAAAAGTCATGGCACAGAACTGAGTCACTTCACATAGACAGTACATGCATCTATTCATAATCTCACCTTGGAACAATGGAAGAAGTCCAAATTTGCATGGCTAGCACCAGATTTTTAGAGATGTAAACAACTTCATTTGAAGTTTCATTAAAAGGTAGGACTCATACTGGGTTTGGATGGTTGGTATGTCGTTCCATATGACCCATCACAGCTAAAAAGAGATATTCCAAAAGGAGAAGTAATAAAACAGAATCTCTCTCCATTAGAGATTCTCCATTTTTTATTTTTGTTCTTAGTATCTTCCTCTGAATACAGTCCTGATCTTGCATTTGGTCCATGGCATTACATGAAAGAAAAGTTAATGAATTCTACTTAACCTATTTATGGTTATTTATTTGCAGGTTTATAAGCTTGTTCAACTGCCATTAAAGCAGTTACTTCACAGAACACATGCAAGTTGAACCAAAGTGAAGCCTTTCAGGTTACACACAGGAAAAGCAAAAGGGCTGACACAAAGCCATTTTTCACAGCTGACAGACTTGGGATATGTTGACTGCAATGGACAGGACAAGGGGCAATGGTTTTAAACTGGAAGAGGGCAGGTTTAAGTTAGATGTTACAAAGAAAATCTTTTCGTGGAAGGTGGTGAGGCACGGGAATAGGCTGTCCAGAGAAGTTGTGGATACTCCACCCCTGAAGTGTTCAGAGCCAGGCTGGACGAGGCCTTGAGCAACCTGATCTAGTGAATGGCATCCTTGCACATGGCAGGGCGGGATGGAACAAGATGATCTTTAGGGTCCCTCCATCCTTAACCTTTCTGTGAATCTGTTTATGAAAATAATGGTCTCCATTGTTAAACAAAAACATGCAAATCTCTGAATGCAAATAAGCATTTCTGAAAGAAATGTTGGAAAGTGACTCCAGCTAATACCATAAATGCAAACTACACCTCTTGAATGCATCACGTCTCAACACCTGAGATGTACCATAACAAAAATGAAGCCTATGACGGATGAAGCAAGGACAGGTAGCCTGGAAGGAATACACAGAAATTGTCCATGCAGCCAGGGATCAGGTTAGGAAAGCTAAAGCCCTGATAGAATTAAATCTGGCCAGGGATATCAAGGGCAACAAGAAAAGCTTCTATAAGTATGTTGGTGATAAAAGGAAGACTAGAGAAAACATGGGCTCTCTCCAGAAGGAAACAGGACACCTGGTTACCCAGGACATGGGAAACACTGAGGTACTCAGTAACGTTTTTGCCTTGGTCTTCACTGGCAGGTGCTCCAGCCACACCACCAGAGTCTCAGAAGGCAAAGACAGGGACTGGGAGAATGAAGAACTGCCCATTGTAGAACATGAGGTTTGAAACCATCTAAGGAAGATGAAGGTGCATGAGTCACATAATCAATCAATCAATCAATCAATCAATCAATCAATCACAGAATAGATTAATTAGGTTGGAAAAGACCTCTGAGATCATCAATCCAGCTGTGTCCTATACTTCATCCAAAGCAGTGTGGCCAGCAGATTGAAGGAGGGGATTACCAACCTCTACTCTGCTTTTGTGAGACCCCACCTGGAGTGCTGCATCCAGCTCTGTGGTTTCCAGCATAAGAGGAGTGGGGACTTTTTTGAGAGGTTCAAGAGAAGGACCATGAAAATGATCATAGGGCTGGAGCACCTCTCCCAGGAAGATGGGCTGAGAGGGTGGGGGCTGTTTAGCCTGGAGAGAAGCAGGATCCTGGGAGACCTTAGAGCACCTTCCAGTACCTAAAGGGGGCTGCAAGAGAGCTGGAGACCTTTTACAAAGGCCTATAGTGACAGGGCAAGGGGGAATGTCTCTAAGATGGAAGCAGGCTGATTTACACTACTGTGAGGGTAGTAAGGCACTGAAACAGTTTATGCAGAGAGGCTGTGGATGCCCCATCCCTGGAAACGTTCAAAGCCAGTCTGGACAGGGCTTTGAGCAACCTGTGGAAGGTATCTCTGCCCATGGCAGAGGGGTTAAAACTGGATGATCTTTAAGGTCCCTTTCAACCTAAACTGTTTTATGACAGTAACATATAGACTTGATGGATTGTATCAGGCTTCTTACTGTTGTTTAAAACAGGCTTCACACACTTGGATATAATAAAAGGACTACAATACTGGTGTATTACAGGGTTTTGTTATCAGAGTATTTGGTTTGATGTCACAATGCAGAGCTTTGCTGGAGACACCTGAAGTCGCTCTACATATGCAGCACCACACAGAGATAAAAGATCAGGTCCTAACAGCTCTGCTTTTGTACTAAAGCAGGACAGTATCCAGCCCAGCGTCTCATCCACCACCCTCCTGTTCTGAAGACGGTTGGTTTGCTTCTCTTCATATTTTTGTATTCTGTGAGAATATAAATATCTCTTGAGATCTAAAGCAAATAAACCCCTAGCCATTGAATGAGCTGTATGAGAAAAGAAAGGAAAGAAAAGATTTTAAGTATGCCTCAGAAAAACAGCAAACCCTGCCTGAACTAACCATCAGAACGCTAAACCCTTAACTCCACCACTGTTCTGTCACACCCAGGGGCAAAGATAAACTGCAGCAGGAAGGTCTAATGAAGCTTGTTTAAGAAGTTATTGCCCTCAACTGGCATTCCTGTCAGAGACTGCACTCCCTGCAGCAGTCAGCAAGGGAAGCTGTGCCTCAGCCTAAGCTACACCGGTGACCACGCTGTATATTATCCAAACCAGTGACAAGTGTTTACTGCACCGCATACACTCAGCCTTCAGGCTGAAGAAGCTAAAGCATCCCTTGCCAATTCTGCAGTGGGGACACTGGCCTTCTGAGGGCAGAGGGTTTCAGGGCAGGCAGCTGGGGACAGGCAACAATGATTCCCCTGGTGGGTGCCAGAGCCTGAAAATTAGAATCCAGCAAATATATTTCCTCCTTCCTCTTTCACGGTGTAATATGTTAAAAGTGGTTCAACTATGGAACACAAGTAAGGAGGATCCATGTTTCAGTCTCTGTTTGGACTCACTCCCAAGTCTTGGCTCTGGATGAAGAGAGGTCTGCAGAGACAGGTATCAGACCATGCATTTTGGGGCTGCCTTATCACACAGAATATTGGTTAAGGAAGTTCATATATAGCAAAACAGCAGAAACATTCTTCAAAATATTACTCTATACTCACAAATTATCTGACAGTTTCCTGGATTGTAAGAGGAATATTCATCTCAGGTCAACATTCAGCTTTATTTGTCAGTACACCAGTCTCTCTCTAGCTTATCTTCCTTTCAGCTGATTTTCATCCTGATGACTGCAATAATTTCTAAATGCTGAGGTCAAATGGACAAAGAAATATGCCAAGCCTCAGAACAGATTGCTGCACATCCCTCATGAGGGAAAAGTATGATCAGCTACGGAGACAGGACTTCACAAACCAAAATGGGAACACCCAAAACCTGTATAAGTGTACTTCGTACACTCCTTCACTTAACACTGTAGGCAAACCCTATTGCCTGGCACTTCAGGCACTAAGGTTTTGATAAAGTTTTGAGTAGACAAGAAAAAGCTACAGTTTTCCTATCTAACATCACCTTTCCAGAGGTACAGGTGGATGACATTTGACTTTGACATCATGTTTGTTTTCTTAGTACATTCAGAACATGAAGATCCTTTGCAGCTATGAATCACTCTACCTGTAACATCACTACAGCCAAGTCACACTCACCTTTTCACTGTGTCTCTCAAGATGTTTATGAATGCACTACAGTGCCTACAGTTTGATTTTCTTCATGGGATAGTTCTGAAGAATTTAAAAATTCTCAGTTAGCTCCTAGGCTCACTGTTCCTAGGGAAAATTGCTTTTGTTTTCTGAAAAAAAGCTTCACACTAATGGCCTGTGCCCAGTTTTAGTCTAAAAGTATTACCTTTCTTTCTTCCCAGAGATAAAATCAATGTATGCAAGCATCCTTGTTGCTTCTCCATTAGGTAGACATCATTGCCCACTTTTGAAAAACAAATCACTTTGCTTTCTAGCACACCCTGAGCAAAGAAATCTTGTCTTTATTTTACCGAGCTCTTATTTCACAACTTGTAAGTTTGCTCTCACAAGTGCTGTAGTTCTCCTTTAGCAAAGCAAAACCTTAGAAAGTCAAGTGATTTCTTAAGATCAGGGTCATCCTGCATTACCTGCAGGTCTGCAATACCTAACTAAAAGTGTAAATCATGCTTTCATTCATGATAAGATTTCAAATGATGTAGTGACTACACTCAAGGAGAAACACACATATACTCTGATTATGGAATATAAGTGGGTTTGCAGCACTTTTCTCAATGTTCTACTGAAAAATCATCTACCAGAAAACTTGTCTGCAGAGAGGAAAGAGGTTTCTGTTGATCTTTGTCATTACACTCTATCCTTAAAGTTTGCTGGTTTTGTCACAAAAGGGACTTGCAGATTCATACTAAGGTAGATAAACTTGCTTTGGGGCAGGTTGTCTAACGGCTGAGCAAATGGCTACAGTTTCAGGCACAGTCCGGAAAAAAAGGCTAACGGATAACACTTTTAACAAAGAGCCATCGATACTACTCACAATGAGATGGTCTTTGCTGCTCAGTCATTAAGCATTAGTAGATAGTTAAGGTTCCACTAATAAACCAAGAGATGGCAACAGGCAAGCATCTCTTAGAGACCCCCCACTCATTACAAAGCACGGGGAACTGCTTTGCAGGGTTCTGCCCCTCAGCTACAGAAAGTAAATATACATTGTAGGAGATATCTTCAGCATGGGAAACACCTGTTTAATATCTTACCCAGGCAGCAATAAAACTTCTTCAGCTTTTTTTTCTTTTTAAAGTAAACACACAGGAACTTCCTAACACAAAGTTCATCATGAGCCATACGAGTGTTCATATTAAAACTTATTCTTAATGGTGTTCTTCTTAAGAACTGAATAGGTACCAGCAATCCCAGACATACATTACACAAACTGAAAACTTGTCCCCTTGGCTGATCTCAAATTGTTGCTGCTGGAAAGAAATCCACAAAAAGACTATTTTTAACAGTATCCTTTGGAACAATTCCTGATTACAGACTATTCAATTAGTTTTAAATTGACAAAACCTGGATATAAAAGTGCTGAAGGTAATTATTGAGTAAAAAGACACTTTACTATTACAAAGTGGTATTAATCATTGATAAAATCATCTTGGTCTGACAAGATGACTTGAATGCAAAAGTCTGCAAAGTTAGGGGACATTCCGAGAGAAGAAGCACTCACTTTAGAATGGAGCAATTTAAGAAAACCTTTTAAATAGCTGTCTTGAGCTTTCAGTACAGTGCACAGCAGGTGTGTGCCTAATACATTAATAGGACTATTAGTAGAAATGGAGAAATAATTTCGAATTGATGTGTACATTATTATGCTTACTTTCAGAAGGGCTATAAAAGAAACTGCTAGTTTGTGTTTGTGTAGTAAGACAAAAAAAGAATATATTACACACTTTTCAACCTTGCTAGCAGAGACATAACAAAAACCCCTGACTGGGGAGAAAACTATGACAAAAAAGGATGTGAGGTTTCTCAATATTAGGGTGATTTATTGGGATGAAATGAACTCACAATCACATGAGAATTTAAAATGAGACTAAAGTTTTAATAAGTATTATTTAACACATCTCATGAGCAAAACAAAGTTGTTCTTGTGAAAGATGAACATCAACATGGATTTAACGAGTACTTTCTAGCTTTGGAGTCTGTGAATTCCTGGCATTTCCTAATTCTGGCTCATACAAGTAGGAGGAAAAAGTATGTCTACATGCCAGCAACATGTCCACATACTCACCTTGATTAGTTTACAATACCTGTTGGCTCAGAGGCTTCCTCTGTGTGCTCAAAAAGCTCACGGTTCTCTGCCATAGTGCCCAACCAGCCAGGTGTTTTTGAGTGAAGGGACAGCAGCTTTCTTTTGACCATCAGACACCTGTCACTAGGTGTCAGGAACCTGAACAGGGTAGGCAATACCCACAAGTCTTCCTCAGGGCCCTTTTTCAGAAAAATACAGGATCACTTTGTTCACATACGAGCCAATTTCACTGTCCAGTATGGAGTGAGAGTGGTGAACATGAAGCCAGATCAGAGGCTGGCCTGTCTTCATGCTGTGTCTCGCTCTAGGCTCCCCATCAGGCTGGGAACTGGAAGAGGGTTCTTAGCAAACCACCCCAGGAGGAGCTCTGCTACTCCTTAAGGCTCTTGGATCTTAGGATCCACAGTCCTACTGGGGCACCCAGGTGACTCAAGCAGCTGCTGCGAGAAACTGAACTTTTATCTCGCACCTTGTCCTACTCTCTGTGCCGGACGCACTGCATGAGGATCCCTTCGCACCCATCTCCCTGTCCCCACGCCCCGTGCCAGGAGCCCCGCTCCCCCTCTTCTCCGGCACCACCCTGGCCGAGCGCTGCCCACTGCTGCCGGCGGTGTCCCGGCACGACCCGGGAAGGCGGCGCGGGGCAGGCTCGAGCCTGAGCCCCCGCCCCGCGTCCCGCCTCAGCCCAGCCCGCTCACCCGCGTCGTAGAAGGCGTCCAGCACCGCCGTCTCGCCGAAGTCCAGCTCGCCGAAGTTGACGGTGCTGAGCTGGGCTCCCTCGGCCTCGCAGGCCCGCAGCAGGCACTGCCGCGCCCCGGCCTCGGGGCTCCGCGCCCCGGCGCCCGCCTTGGGCGGGTCGTTCAGCACGTACACAGCCCGCAGGCAGCGCGGCCGCGGGGCTGCCGAGCCCGCTT
>VYZT01012507.1:0-17448 GCA_013400735.1 Pomatostomus ruficeps | reverse complement strand
TTCACAGCCTTTAACAGTCCTTCGAGCTGGAACAAGCCACTGTATTTTTGGACTCAGAGTCACTATCTGAGGCTGTGATGTCAATCTAGGTAGGCTTGATAGACTGCAGCAGACTGTGCTAGGCCTTGGAGGATTCTTGGGAATTTATTGAGCGTTCCCTTACAGCCATTTTGTCCCCCTGCGCTCACATGTGCAATCTGATTACTGATTGTAATGAAGGAAAAATTTCTTTTTAATGTTTAACAGATGTTTTGTGGTTTTATCATCATTAGTACCCCCAGGCTATCTTAAATTATGGAGATCTCTCCTGCAGTCTAAGACTGAAACATACTTAATGCTCTTTACAATCACAACACTTATTTTAGCAACAGGTTAGTCTTGAACTTGGGATTTCCGTGCTGAGTAGTCTCAACAACCACAAAGAACAGTGATGTTGTTTTTCCCATTAAGGAGTTCTGTTTCCATCTGCAAGTGCTCAAATTGTTTGTTTAATACATTGCCACTTCTAGAGAAGCTATTTCCTACTTCTTCTATTGAACAGTTATAAGAATAGCAATCTATTGAATTTTTGATTCCTTTTCGTAGGAGC
Source organism: Pomatostomus ruficeps (assembly GCA_013400735.1). NCBI lineage: Eukaryota > Metazoa > Chordata > Aves > Passeriformes > Timaliidae > Pomatostomus > Pomatostomus ruficeps. Next base: position 16,859 of record VYZT01012507.1, on the reverse strand, counting down.
AGATGCATAAAGAGAAATAATTCACACTTTCTAGACAGTGGCACTGCAAGGCAAACCTCCCTCCACCCTCTCACAGCCACAGTGTAGACATAATCTATTATCAGAACTTAATATTTGAAAAATAATTTCCATAGCAAAACTTGCAAACAATTAATGAAAACCTTTGGTTTGTAAAGTTCAACCCAGATCTAAGGTCCAATTCTATGAGAAAATGAAGCATGAGTAGAAGAGTGTTGCTTTACTCTGTCTTTAGTGCCACAACCAGCTATTTTCCAAAATTGATTTTATGTATGAAGGATAAACCCAGAACAAGATAACTTACTGCACGTGGCACTACTCTGAAACAGTGACACAGAACACAAGGGCACCTTAAAGTGAAAATGGTTAACCAGGTATTCAGCAAATTGCACCAATGGAATCGCTTACACTTGCAGCTGCTTTAGCTGCTTTTCCTACAGAATTCTACAGACACTTTGAAAAGGAACTGAATAATCAGTTGTGCGTGAGCACTAAAAGAAAAAGGAAACAAATTTAAAACCTCAAAAGTTTAAAAAATAGCAGTAGGAGTTACAGGACTTTCCTACTACCAATACTAAAAAAAAACCCCAGTAGTGTTCCTAATAAGGTTTCCCATTTATTGCAGGATTAGTTAATGCAAATTTCACAGACAGGAACAGGAATTCCAAGTTAAAAAATAAAATCCTGTGGAACAGCCAGTTCTTCTGTATTTTCACTGGTGAATGAGGAGCATCAGGAATAATACAAAACCATCAACTAACTAAGCGTGAAGAAAATAAGAATATAAACTTCAGTCTATACAAAAATCCAAGACATTATGGGGAAGGCCTCATTCCATACAGAAATACAAAAATACCCCAAAAACCCTCCTAAGAGCAAACCTCTCAAATCAAAATTGATTTTTACAGTTAGTATCTCTGTTATTTTAGAGTGGGGTGAGGTTGTTTTGTATTTGAGAGGAGTTTTCTTCTCTTGGCCTGTGCTAAGAGTTTCCGTAGCTCCTAGATCCAGCAGGGACATTATTTCAGCCTTCTCCATTGCAGACGACATTTGCACAAGAATAGAAAAACTGTTCTCTAACCTGCATGAAAAATGACTGGAAAATTTGAAAAGCAAACAAAGTGGTTTGGACATTTCAATGAATCTGCAGCTCCATATGGAAAATTTTAATTACTGTAAAGCCTGGCAAAATGTTTTTCTGGAACAGGCGATGCTACAAAGTTGCACCTGTCAAAATTTATTCTGTTTGGCATCTTCAGAAGGAAACAGGCACAACTTGGATAAGCAAAGTTTATGTGTGAAAAGACATATTGTTTGATAGAAGAATTTATTCAATAATTCATGTTTATAGTTTTTGAGGTAAATAAGATATCTTCAATGAAATTCCAATATTTGGAATTACTAGGGGGCCAAATTTTTCTTTTATCTCTACTTTAGTAGTTCACATTGGTGGAAAAAGGTGGGTTATCTCTTAAACTATCCCCTAAACGTAGGCAAATACACTTGACTTACAAAATTAATTCTAAACACAGCTTACATCAGTGGCAGACAGTAAATCTATGACACTATTAAGTTACAACTATTGTAATTAAGTTGATTTTTTTTTTAACCAGTTGAGTCCTAACTTCAGAAATCTATAATGAAAACAGTTTTCATTGCATTTCTGGAGGTTTGGGTAAAGATTAGCTCATAAATCCCATGGTGTTAGTTGGTAATAGTATCAGAGGATCAGATTTTCACTAGAGGTGGGCTGTGATCATGCGAACAGCTGAGCTGCAAATGCACATGTGGCTGTACTGACTTCCGGGGAACTTTGCTTAAGAACACCTGTGTGTCTTTGCAAAATATTTTCCATTTATGAGAAATCCCTGCTTTTTGTGAATGTGACCTGAAGAACACCACCACAACAGGATCGGTGCTTTCTTCTCACTGTATCTTCTCTCCGGTGACAAGAGACAGCAGCATGGGAGCTCGGATTGTTCTAGGAGCAGCAGCGGGATAACCAATTATTTTCTGCCAGCTACACTTAAAAATGCTGTAGTACCAGTAGAATTTCCATAGCATTTACTTGAAGGAGAACCCTAGACCCAGAAGTGGCACGAAACTAAAAAGAAAAGGGGGAAAGCTCAAGCTCTTCACGGCTGATGTTTTCAGGTGTGTGCAGTCTCTTGAGTGCCTTGCCATTTTCTCATGCATTTTTCATGCTATCCTACACTTGTTTCACATTCTCAAATGATCTGCATAATCAGAAAAAAAATTCATTTATGTTTTTCACGTATGCCTAAACTTAAATAGACTTATTTGAATTACACTTTTTCTTTCTTCCCACCCTCCTCCTCTGCCTTTACCACTTTGTCTTTTCATTCTTTCCAAAATAATTTTTAGGTAGCTACAACTGAGAATTTTACCTACACCCCATTTCTAGGCTTAGCTGTGAGTACAGCAGATCCCTAGGAAAAGAGGCAAAGAACTGGATTTTAAAATTGCCTTAATAGATTTTGAATCCATTAATGTGAATTTTATTTCAACCACTTATGCAAAGTAGTCAGAATATTATTCGCAGCGATATTCTGACAACCACACTTTCTATGGAAATATATCCAACAATGCTTTTGAGAAGACAACTATAGTGCATATTAAAACACATAAATGCAAGAAACAAGAGGCTGCAGGAGTAGAGTACAATCTCATTCTTTGTGAAGTTCTCAGAGTCTGCTGAACCCACTTCTGAATTTGCCCCGCTCGCCAAGACGCATCCTGCTCTGAAGGATGAGTAGAACACAATTCATTCACAATGCAAATCTTAATCTGTCACTTCTTAATGCTCCTTATGATTGTTTCTCCTCCCTGTTTAAATTGCAGAGAAAGGCATTTTGTCTTCTTTTCCCCTACAGCTTCTCCATACTTCCATTTGGTGTATATGAAATATTTATGTGGAGATGTCATACCTGATTTGAGTCAGTGTCTGGTGAACTGTTTATGGCTCCCTGACATTATCAAACTGAGCAGATTTTCTGTTATCCTGAAACACAGACACAGGAGACACCATGTGTGTTTGTAAGTGCCAAGTCTGGCTGTAGGGGCCATGCAAGGGCAACAAGACATTCAGAGACGCTGTAAAGTAAAGTTATTTTAAGAGAGTTATTTTAAAATGTTACACAGGATAATAAAAAGAAACTGAAGGAATTTTTTTATTCCAGTCTGATTGTAAGCTGCGGAATATCTGCTACTGTATTAATTTTTCCTTAGGGAATTTATAATCCACTTCAGTATTTATGTACTTGAATCTTTCAAAATGAACAAGTCATGTAGTGCGAAGATTTCTTCTCTGAGAAAATCACCCTGTTTTGGATGTTATATTTAATTGAGAATTTGCCTTTTCTAATGTTCTGTTTTACATGACTGTGAGTGGCTGCAAAACCTTGGTGCTGTGTTAAGTTGCTGTTCTCAAGCTGTACTGATGTTTCTGGTAGTTTTCAAGATTTTCAGTGGTGCCTGGTGATTTTGCCTCCCCAGGCTGCAGTTCTTGAGGTGACATGACTTTTCTTTGAGTGTCTCAAGAAACAAAGAACTAATCGTTTCAAATAATCTTCTATTTTAAAAATTCTTATCTATAACATATTGTTGATTTTAATATGCAAAGAAAATCCTTTTAAAGTACTAGATGTGAAATTCAAGGAGGTTCTTTGCAAACATGTGGCATGAGTGAAACAGTGTTTGTCTCTTCCAGGAAACAGCTAGTGTCCATTAAGGATATCAATTTTCTTATTCTTTTCTCAAACATAATATAATTCCACAAGCTTGCAGCTCCCATTGGAGTTGACACATATCTGACTTTAGCCCGAGGGTAGCGATGCATTTTACATGTTGCCAGCAGCCACAGGGATACAAACAGAACTGAAAACTCTTCTGAATCTTGGGATACACAGTCCAGCACTGATAACAGCAGCCACTGTGTAGCTCTAAGTCTTCCCTCAAAAACACGTCACACCCTTTTGAGGTACCAACAAGCAAGACAAGAGCAGCCGTTCATCCACCTTCTCAGCCCATGATTCATGTTGGTAAATCTGAAATTTGAGGGAAAAGAAAAGCCCCCAAAGGCTCTTGTTTACCTTTCTCCAACTTAACTTGGATCCCACTAATCCTCACACTCCTCTCGTTACGCTTTTTTTCTCAACAGTATTTTGCAGAGAAAATGTGGGACACGGAAGTCTGTACATCATCCAGTCTGTGAAAAATCCACCATTTCTGTGGTGAGCATTTAAATCTATAGAACACTAAGGAGCCTGAAGCATCTGAGTTCACCCTGGGGAGGCAGGAGGGGCCAATTTCCTTATGCAGGAGAAGCCAATTTCCTCATGAGGAAGGTTGCAATGCTGGGGGCCCATCTGCTTCCAAGCTCTTCAGCTCCCCTTCTTCCTTCCATGCCACTGCAACCTCCCGTCTTTACACCCTAGCCAGGTCCATCTTGCTGCAAACAATTTCAGCAGAAAAATCTTCCTAATCAGAGTGATTTTTATGTATCTAAATTTGTTTTCTGTTGCCTTGCCCTGACTCAGCAGTCACTGGCACATCACGGTTCAAAGCAGTCTGTGAGTTAGAAGATAAAAATGACGTAAAACAAAGAAATTACTGCACTTGAAACTTCCTGGTTTGTGCATCTGGCAAGGTCACTTCTGCTTTAAAAGCCCGACCTTGCATCCTCGAAGGCAATGATGTTCTCCTGTTCTTGGCTTCACTGGCAGTAATCAAGATTAAGCTTTCCTGAAGGTTGCTGTGTGCCAGTGGCATGTAGCTAAATAAACTTACTGAAGTTAATTTGATGTTCAATAGGTTTATGGGGTCACGTTGCATTTGTAAGTAAAGTTGTGGTGTGTTACATGAACCTGTTTATTGGACATACCTTCCCTTAAAAACTTTTTTTTTTAATTATTGTTCATTTTTAAGGGTATGGTTTTTATGAACCTGTTTATTGGACATACCTTCCCTTAAAATTTTTTTTTTTAAATTATTGTTCATTTTTAAAAGTATGGTTTTATGTTGTTTAATTCAGTTACAGAAAACAAAGAAGTCAAATCAAAGTACAATGCATAAGGTCTGAAACATCCCTGGGGATGTAAGTGCTGTAAGGAGTAATTCTTAATACTTTTAAAGAAAGTTTCTCTGTTCTCAGAGTTCATGAGAGAGTGGAGAAACATAACATTTTCAAAGGCAATATTTTTAATAAGATACTTTTAAGTGCACGTAAGCAACTCTTCTGAAGTAAAAATACCATATGTCAGCATAGGCTTGTATTAACATCACTGAGCTAAAAAAAAAATCCAAAAAACATCCAAAACTCAGTTTCTCAGTCTCTTGATTAACAGCAGTATTACTTTATGAAAACAGACTTCATGCAATTCAACTGAAACTTATTCAGCACAAAGGTTTTGATCCAGTACAGCAGAAAAAACCATTTGCATAACTATTTAGCAAGTAGTCCACTAAAGCTGGGAGAAATGTGTACCCAGTTAAATCTTTTGCTAAATTGTAAACCTAAACCATGCAGAAAAATGGCAGAATTGAGCATTTGCTGTCATCAGCATGAACAAACATTGCAACATCATCTCAGCACTCGCAAGTATAAAATGTGCTGGGATATCAAAAAGGGGAAAGCTACTAGCTAGGTGAAAAGATGCTTTATTTGCAGCTTCATAGGTGATGAAATATAGAATCACTTGTACAATTACAAGTCCAGCAGATTCCCTTCTTTCTGGCACATTTTTTTGGGTTTTGTTTCAGTTACAGATTTTCTTACATTGGGTACAATGGGATTTCAACCAACAAATGCACTTACTCCAAAATATTTTTAGAGTAATTTCCTCTCTCTAGATACATTTAGCACTTGCAAAATGGACTTTTCTGTCTATGCTAAGAAATACTGTACTTTATCCATAAAATAGAGGGGAATAACATAGACTATTCCTTCAGTGGCACCTTAATGGGCTTCTACTTTAATATATTGAAAAAACAAAAGACAATGATTTTTTAAAATTCATGTACAACATATCCAGCATATGAAATACTTTTGAAAGTATCAAGTTGTTTAATATAAATTCTGAATGAGCACAAATGTTTCCAGGTAAGCCTGTTCTCACAGGAGCACGTGACACAAAAAAGTCAACACAGAGAGTACTAAGGCTTCACTGAAGTTTTCTTCATCCTGTAATTTATTACTTTGTTAATTACATGCTAATCTGAAACTGAGAAAATTCAACTTTCTGATTAATCCTTAAAAAAAAACCCACCAAAAGAAAACCCATCAATTTCCTGCTCAATTTGGCTTTTTGTATGTAGTGCTAAGTATAAAAAAAACCCAGATGCAATGCAGAAAGACAGAATACAGAATATCTTCATCATTCCTAACATTTCATGATGTGGAAAGAAACCTGAATTCTTTTTTAATCCTCATGGTAATAAAAAGTTGCAATATAGCTGCTCTTTTAGAGAAATATTTGTAAAACAGATGCCTATAATAATATTTCAGCCTCTTCAGAATATTTCAGCAAAAACATTGAAACACGAAATTTCAACACATTTTGACAGCATCGGGTTTGGAATGCATTTTATATGAACTTACACTTTGCTTAAAGTTTATTGCACAATGCTACTGGAGGACAAACAGACAATTAGCACTCGCAGTGCAATTGCTGGAGTTCAACTTGTTAGAAAATAAAACCCACAAAAAGCCCTCTGCTGTCATCAGCACCTAGTGGGGATGCCTGAAGCTGGAATTCCGAGTTAGGCAATCAGAAATAAAGGCACACGGAGATTTTAGACAAGGCTGGAACCTACAGAAAACCTGAATGAAGAGATGACTTTGGCTCTGTTCTGAAGGGCTTTGCTAACAAGATCTCAATCTGTTTCATCGGCTGTCAAACAAAAGAAAGAGATTCACCCCAAAATAACTCCTGCAGCAGAATAGTGAGTGAGGCAGTGATGTCACAAATCAGCAGGTAAAACAACAGAAGTAAATGTTCAAAAAGGAGATTGTTGTGTGATGGATGCCATCCATCTCCTTAAAAAGGGGTGATGGAAGAAGTGGTTTGCAGTAAACAGAACTAAATGATTTAATAAATGGATGCAGTGTACATGCAGCCATACATGTTGATATATATTTATAAACATATTGTTGGAGCTTTATTGTATGAGACACGGTAAAGCTCGACACACAGACATCCTGAGACTCACCCTACACTTCGCTTCAGGTTTCTTAATTACTACTGGAAAATTTTGAGATCTTTCCAGAGAACATTTTTGTCTGTTTTGCCCAGACTACATTTTTCTGGCAGCCCTTTTTGTGTTATTATCAGTGGACAGTTGGAATTCCAGGTTATTCATTCCAGCGATACCTCTAGAAGTAGATTTGTAACCGCATTTTGTCCTTGCACAACACATTTCTCAGAGAGGCCAGGTGCAAGGGGTAGTTTTGGAAGGAACTTTGATTTTGCACTGCCACACGTCTTCAGGTCATTGAAGATACGCCTGAATTATGTGACTGCATCAGATCAGTCTGAGGCCATTCACTCCCACTGGACTTTGTGCTGTGTGCTTACAGGATGTCTCTAACACATTATTTAAATTGCAGTGTCTAGAGACTCCAGCGTGTCCAGGGCCATATAATATCTCTACATTTATCCTATTTGGTGTGAAAGCCTTTGCCACATCTGATGGCTAATATGCTTCTGATCTCTCTTATACAAGGACAACCTGCCAGTGCATGACACCTACCATTCTTCTACACGAGCAGAGTAAGTTCAGAATTAACTTTTTAAATTTCATTTCTCAAGTTTTTTGCTGGGCCTAACTTTAGCAAAATGAACAAAATATGCTCTCCAGCATTTTTCCTGTTGCTTTCACTGAACAGCAGCTAAATTTTCCTCCTTTGAAATACCGTTTCTTCATCAGCAGCTATTGCTCTGCTGTTTAAACAGCAGCGAGCTTTAATTCGTAGTTCCTTCTTCCTGAATTTTATACTACTTCTCTTTCATTTGTTTCAATTTTGTGTATTTTACTTACATTCTTTTTCTTCCACCATTTGGATGGTTACTTCTATTCCCTTGCTCTTCTCTGCTGCAATTAAAACCCCCCAAAATTTATTGTACATCTCAGATGAATACACCTGGCAGCAGCCACTTCAAAGAAACTGCATCATCAATGAAGTCAGAGCAGCTGAGTCGAGCAATGTAAATAGAAACAGAGCATATGTATACACACCAGAAACCAAAAACAAACCCCCAATCACAATCCTTTCATGTATTCAGCACGGCAATATGTTCAAATAAAAAAGACCATTAGCGTTTCATCACTAATGTTGTCAAAACCTTTCATGGGAAACAAGCCTAGAAGAGTTTCTGTGCAGCAACCATACCAGTAGAACTGGCAAAATAATTATTGGAGGCTGCTGATCTTGAAATTGCAAGCAAGGGAACAGGAAGCGGCAGAATGATTGATTTTCTTTATTAATAGTGTCAGAGATATTGTTTTAATGCATCTTATCTTTATCCTAACCTTGGGACGCAGCTCAGTATTCACAGAGAGCATTCAGTGTAACTGTATCGTAAAACCTGGATTATATTAGTGACATGTAAGGTCAAGTACTAAAGATGCATTGTATAATAATATAGCCAATATATCAGGAGACAAGTTAATGTATGCCTTTTATTTTTGCCTACACTATTTCATAAAACCAATTTTCATTCTCAAGCACATGATGAATTCCATGTTCTAAAAGCATTCTGACAACATTTAGGAGCATCTCTTCTTATTTTCTGGGAATTAGGGAAAAAATTGGTTGTTTAAAAATGTAACTCTTGACTGCAAGTGCTGTCATTTATAAGGTGTGTTAAACTATTACTTATTTAAACTGTGTCCTGACCAAAAAAAAAAAAAAAGACACTATTATGCTTTCTTCAAGAAATGGGGGTTTATTGCGAATTATTTCTCCAAAACTGGTAATAAATTACTACTGTTTACTACTGTTATACTCTGTCTTAGCAGAACAGAGTGCCTCAGTCTCCTCAGTCTTTAATACATCTCAGCTTTGTGCCTGCTGCTCTGAAATGAATAGTAATGGAATTCCATGCCCCTTGCTGGATCTCAGAGCAGCAATGCCACCCCTGTCCTGCAGCCGCTGGTGCCACGGGTGAGAACTGGCACTGCAGCCCCACGGAGTTTTCCCCTGGGCAGCTTCCGTGGCAGGCACTGGCCTCCTGTTCCTCTGAAACACAAAGTTTTATCCAACTTCACCCCCAAGTTTAAATGAATTCTAAACTAAGGAAAACTTGCCACAGCAGTTTATTTCACCGAACAATGAAAGAGATACAGCCAGAACTTCACTAATAATTACAGGAAGATGGCAGGATCAAGGGCTCACTGCATCTAAGGTCCAAGTGCAAAACTGAACTCTCCATTTTCAGACGTCAACAATCTGCCTTTCACTTCAGATGTCTTCCTTGTGAAGTGGAGTGTGAGTGACCTATCAGAGTCATTCTGAAGAAGAGGATTAAGGAGAACCTGTGGGTCAAGAGGAATTATACACATCTGGGAAACTACAGACAGATCAAAGAGTCCTCAAAATAATTAACATACTCTACTGAATGATGCCACAGAAGTCAAATCCTGACTTCTTAAGTCTAGAATGAAAATATTTTAATAACTTAAATGAAAAAATTTATTCCATTAACTTCCTAGCATAAATGCAATTATTTTCTACTATTACTACTGAATTTATTTATACTGGAATTATGCTACTGCTTTCCTCCCCTCCTCCATCTCTCTTTTAATTATCTCCTACTGTCAGTGTAAATAAATACACCAAATGTGTTTATCCACTGTAAAGCAGAGACAATTTGTAAACTTTTTAGTGCCACCATTCTTAGTGACTTTTGTAAACACATACGGTGAGCACAACAGGATTTAAGATCTTACTGTACCCTTTGAATTGGTGGTGCAGGAATGGGAACAATTTCTAGGGTAAGATTCCTAAGGAACATAAATATTTCACACCACCAAATTAGTAGCCAGGTATGTCATACTGCCATGTCCTCACTTCTTGTTAAGGATAAAAATCAGAATTAAAACCACTTTCTAAAAGACACTGAAAATCTAAGAAGCTGTTACAGTACACTATGCTCGCTAAGTTTGATAAAAGTAATTTCTTTCTCCCCCCCCTTTTTTTTTTCCCTCAAAACACTTCTTTTCCTAAAGTTCTGCAATATTACTGCAGAAATTCTTACACAGGATATTAAACCTATCTCTGAACTTCTCAGAAAGAGATGCTGGTCTGTTCACAGCAACATAAGCATAACTAAGGAATGTTTAACTTAAATCACTGCAATTCCACAAACAGAACTGTCTGAATATCAGACTGAGCTCTTGACCTTGTTCCATCCACATTCTGAGCAAATAAAACATTATGGAAACAAATCAGGGGACAAGAAACACTGTCCCCCAGTACTCCATCCATGTGAATGAACGTGTGTACTTGCAGAATGCACAGCCACAGACTGGCAAAAATCTCAAATATGCCAGTTTGGTACCTATAGATTTGCTTTATTCTGTTTTGCTTGAGTTTGGCTTCTCCCCATTGAGTTGACACTATTTCTGCAGCACAAAAATTCATCCAGTCAAACAACGTTCAACTTCCTCGAGCATAAATATCTGAGCAGCAACTCTATTAGATGTTCTACTTATTTATTTTTCAACAAGAACACGAAGTCTTAAAACTGCTTGCTATGCAAAAGAATAAACGTGGCACTAAAGGACTGTTTGACATTTGGCTCAAACTTCTTGCTAAGTCATTGTGGGTGAAAAACTGAGGTGGTGAGAACTTTCACTTTTCCTGCAGAAATTCTGAAAATCCTTTCTTTCTGAAATGATGACAAAGGCTGTGTATTTCTAAATGTCTCATTACAGAGCAGTGGGAAAGGACTTGGTGCCCAGACCTAAGTTCCTGTCAGACCTCTCCATGTGCAGACTCATCAGAGGAGTTTCTATGCTGGACAATCCATCAGGCTCCACACAGCTGGGATGATAGTGGGAGAAATGAAAACTTCTCTTTTTCTCCCCTTAAAAATCTCCCAGATCTGGAGGCCCTGGGGCATGGCCCTGCACAGCACCCAGGAGCGTGCACATTGTTCATTTTGGCAGCAAACCCTAGATTATCTGAGACAGAAGAATGACCTTAAATGTATTTTCCAGTGTGAATCTGTTCTACATGGCTAAGTGGAATTTGTGATCCCTCCACATGTGGCATGTCTGTAAAATGCTTTAAGATCAGCATGCAGATCCAGGATCTAAGCAGAGAACGAGTGGAAGTGTGAGGCAGATATGCCATTTTGAAAAAAAAATTGAATGCTGAGAGTCTCTGGTTGTTTTGCTTTGCATTTCTTTGCATGCACATGTGGGTGTCTACACCAAGGGAGGGAAGCAACATCACTTGAATGTTTCGTCATTGACAGAGGATACAGTGCCAAGCTGAATAAACATCTACCCTCTAGCAGGGAGACTCTAAAACCAGTTTACCTGGAATAATTGAGTTCATAATTGCTACTTCAAATAATTATAATAAAAACAGTGGTCCTCAGAAGTTATTGTACATCAGTCATGCATAGCCCTAGTTATCAATTACCAGGGCTGTGATAGTAACTCTAAAAGGTAACGGCTGTTAGGATGTTCTTACTGTTCTGGGTAACCTGAAAAATATCATCAGGTATTTTCTTTGGCCATATGGCTCTGAAATATATACAGAGAAATAAAAGATGGGACAAACCTTCCTTGTCCTTCCTATTAGCCTTGTTTTCAGCCAGGGACAGTAAATCATATCTATTACAGAACTCCAAAACACATTGAAAAACTTCTCACTTATTTAATCCCCATTTATGTTTAAAGGAATCTAAAGCACAAGCTATAGAGACAATCATCAAGCAAGAAACATGAGCAAGGAATCCACTAGAAAGAATAAAACATGAATAGTTGAGCAACTTACTCCAAAGGAGCAAAGCAGATGATAGAGTAACACAAGTCTCAATATTGAGAAGGCTTTTGTTCTTTTTAATGTATAAGGGGATCTGAGAGAGCTCCAGTGTGACAAGATGATAATGCAAACAAGAGCAAGAGCAAGTTCTGAAGAGGAGGAGTACCCCCCACAAAAGAGAAGACAAATACAAAGAAAATCCCCCAAGACCTTGAAGCATGGGCAGGGAGGAAAATATTTCAAATAGGCTAGTGATTAGGGAAATTGCTGTATGCACATGAACACCCACTGCAGTTTAGTAGTTAAAGATGGGTGTCAAAGCAAAGAAGAACATAAAAGCTATACCATGGCATGTACCTTTTATTCTGCTCACAGAATCTTTTATTTCATTTTTATCTAACTTCAGCACTACCTTACATTTTTCTTTTCCTTTTACCTACACGCTTTCTTCCTCAATATCTGAAACTGTCAATGTGTTCTTCAAATATTTGTGTTCATTTTAAAAGAAATAAAATCTCTTGTTATACAGCTTGCAAAAGAAAAAAAAAGTAAGTAAGCCTCCTAGGTTATAACATTTCTAGCATTTATTTGTGAAAATTGTGAAGTACATGTTTATGCACTTCTAATATCCTGGTTGTCATACAGTGCTTCATGCAAACATGTTTATTCTATGTACTGTCTTGGAGCTCAGCAATGTGTGTGTTTGTGGGCTGTTGACTGCCGGAGACATTCTCAGAACCCAGCCTTTCTGTATCTAATCTTAATGACAACTGTTAAATCTATAAAACTCTGTTACTATTAATTATATTAGGTTGAGGTGCTATCAGCGAGCCTTCCACCACTTGCAGTTAATTCATGTTGAGCTACATTTCTTATCTAGTTGGTTATGTCTTCAATGCAACTATCCTTTATATATTCTCTTTCAAGATTAATTGAAGAGCTTTTCTGTTCCAAATAAGTGCCAGAAAATGAAATTCTATACTTCTTCAGAAAGAGAAAACATGAAATGTGTGCTACACTGCTGCCATTCATTATGTTCTTTAACTTATTAAAGAAACCTTGCCCTTGAGTGTTAATTGCATTTCCATTAAGAAACATGCACAACTCACCATTATCCCTGCCAGCCATTAGCTGTCATGATCAGAAATGAAGACTAATGCTTGTTCTATCATCTTAATAATAGCGGAACACTGCCACAGTCAAAAGAGCTGATAGGGAAAGTAATTTTAACTTGAAAGACAGCCTTTTGTTGTATGGAATAGATGACACAAATGTGATCAGATTCTGATGCTGATTAGTTGCTCTCCATTCACATTTATTTGCAGTGGCATCATAAAAGCCTCATTTGAAGAAGCAAGAGTTTATCTTAGGAAAGAGAAGAGCTGGACTGGGGCATGGTCCTAGTAGACCTAGATTCTAGACCCTAAAAATTCTTCTTGGTCTTTTATATATTTCTATTTTAGAGAAATAAAATCTTCAGAAACCCACTGTTTCTACAGGCAGCACAAAGAATGAACTCTAGTCTGCAAACTGTCTGAAACAATACTAAACAAAACAAACAAAAAACCAGACACAGGAGAATGAGTTTCTCCATTAAAAAAAAAAAATCATGGACTGGTAATCAAACTCCTCATTGCATTGATGCCACAGGAAGGGGGAAAAGAAGAAGAAACAAGGAAGAAGTTTCCAAATGCACAAATACACATTTGTATATTATCCTATGTTTAGTTACAGTTCTTTTTAGATAAAAGAAATGCTAGACACCAAAAATTAAAAAGTAATAGAGCAAGAGCTATCAGTTCTTTACATCTGGTTAGACTAGGAGACCCTCGCGCAGAAGTCTGGGCAGCAAAAGAGGAGCAGGAATGTGAAAAAATGGCAGAAAAGGTTTTAGCTCTGTTTACTCACTCTTTAATAAGTTTCAAAGAACAATGGAGAGGTAAAGTAAATCAGCAGTGCAGGCATGAAACAACATTAATGTAAAATTTATAGCACAAGTCTAACACCTCTGGAAACAAATCAGCTATGAGGCAAATAAACTCTGAAGCCTTGAGTACAATCTAATAAAGAATATTTTAAAAAATTCCAGTGGCATATCTAATTTTTTAAGCTTTCAGCTGAAGTCCAGCTAGACTTAAGAACTTCTGAGTTGTTACTTAAGTTGCATCAAAAGTTTGTTTTTAAATGGTTACATACTTTGTTTCTTACGTTCCAAGTTCAACTATTAGAACAGATAAAATATATTTTATCTTGTTTGAATTAAAGGGAGAAAAGCAAAACCACCCCCAAAACCAAACAAAAAGCATTAGCATTTAAGATCAAGTACAGTTGCCTCAGCTCTTCCCGTATTTGCTCTATGCAGGCAAATAATCCAGTATTCAGTTAGATGACTGAAATTGTTGGATTTTCAAGAGCGTCTGACTTTTAATTACAAGTCTACAATACTCTCTGCAATCATGTCTAAATCATTTACTGACAGCTTAACCAGCAAGCATCTATTTGTCTCAGGAACTTGAGAGAAGAAACACACTATAAACATGAAGAAGCCATATAAATCAATATAAATATAAATAAAAACACATTAACCTTGAAGCACCATAGCAACCTCTTTAGTGTCTAAGTGTTTTCACATAAGGATAATATTTTGCTTCCTTTCAAAGGAAAGGCTCCTGAAAGAATAGATCCATGACCATTGTATCATAGTCTAAGTGAAGTGTTTTGCTCAAGCTTGCACCTTCTTTGAAGCTGTGCCCCTGTTTCAGAGGAGCTCATTCTGCTCTATTCTGCATATACACCATTATTGTGCCAGGATATGTTCCTTAAGAAAGGTTTTGTCAAAATGCATAGGTTCTGTGAACATCTGCAGTGGAACATCTCCAAATAATAAAGTAAATTATCACAATAAATCTTAAAGTGCGGCTGAATTAAATCCTTTTTAAACACAATTTTCTTTGTGGCCAAGTGCTTTCTCATCTACACGGTACTGTTGTGAGCCTGCCACATGCTACATAAGGACTCCTGGAATGAGGAATTTCCTTTCAAATTCAACTTGCTAAGGTGGTGTAATATGTCTGGATGAGCACACTCTTCTCTAAACACATTTATGGTGCTTTCAGGTCATAACTCCGACATGTTACTGTCATTCTTTAAAGACATCTTAAAATGAGCAATATGTTCCACGTTCATCACTGTCTACTGAGAAGAGAAAAAGCTTAAGAGGCACTGGATTCTAGAGAACATAATTGCTCAAGGAACAGCTTTGGTCACAGAAAGCTCTGCATACGTTGCAGATAAAACCATTAAACTCAATTAGCCTGAGCTAAAATGGCTACAGATCCCTGCTTTTTCAATATCACACCCATCAATTAGAATTTCTTTAAAATCAGATTTCTGTCATCTCAGCTACCGATACGTTGAGAATTAAAAGACTACGAAGAATTGTTTTAATCAAGGACTGCCTAAAGAATCCAGGAGCATTACAGTTTGAGAGATTAAACTACAGATAACTGAAGTAAAGGACAAAAAGTAATGCACATTATTTTAGAAATGCAAAGAGTAGTTAGAATTAGAAACTCTTTGAGAAGTATAATTAAGAGTGACTTTCCAGCAGTTTACTGCTTATTTAGGAGTTTATTGCTTCATTCCTTGTAGATTAAGGAGATTAACATTGTTTCCTTTCAAAAAACACCAAACCTGTTTACTTTTCAAGCAATCATTCTTTCAATCAATACTTATAGCAGCAGCTTTTTCCTCAAGGAAAGCAAAACAAAACAAACATTAATTATTTCATACTTTCTCTTACACGATCTGCTGAGGTGTTTTTCATTTAACAACTAATTATTTCCATCAGAATTTAGGTAGTCTAACTAAATACTTTAGCTTTTATTTGCATTTGGAAATAAATGGTAGCTACTAAGAATCACTTTTTCTTTTAAGAAAATCTCACTGTTATAGAGAAAACATTTCCTAATTTAGAATTATTTATTTCTGTTAATTGCCAACCCTATAAATCCTACCTAACAACCGTTAGTTTTGGCAAACCTCTTCTGTGCCAGTATATGTAGTTTTATTTCCAGCGTAACCTCCTTTTACCTTCAAATACTCACAGAAATAAAAACACCAACAGATGGTGCATCTATGTCTATCACAGCTTAAGAATTTTGAACATCATAGAATCATTAGGGTTGGAAAAGACCTCCAAGATCAACAAGTCAACTCTGACCAATACCACCTTTCCCACTCAACCATACCGTGGACTGCTGTGTCTACTTGATTTTCAAACGATTCCAGGGAAAGTAGCTCTATCAATGTCTTGGGGAGCCTCAAGACTTTAAATCATTCCAAAATCCAAGCTACTTGTATCCACAGTACTTTTGTACCAGTGCCCCAGGCTGTGTTTGAAAGAGCTTTTGTCATATATGATATGAGGTTTCTTTATGTTGCAGAAATATCTTTTTACTAGAGAATCTAACGTATTTTATAGAAGAATTTACTGTAAGGGTTAATCTTTTCACTGTGGATCACTCCCTAGGTATTATTTGGATAAAGTTTGAATCAAAAACAATACAGTTGCTTAAAGGTATGCCTATTTTCTGTTAATAATTAATTTCAATTTTGGTTTGGGGGTGGGCTGAGAAGGTATGTCAATGTTTTTGTACGATCTGGACTATCAGCTGTCCTTAAGATTTAATTCTGCAAGCTCTATTCCGTGCACCATGCTCTTCCCAAGGTCCCTACAGACACCCTACCCTCTTCATGCAGAGTATTTAATAAAATTTCCTCCATATTCCTAGATTGGGACAATAATTTAATTTAAAAAAAAAAA
>VYZT01012505.1:3843-27223 GCA_013400735.1 Pomatostomus ruficeps | reverse complement strand
GCGCGAGCCTCTCCTGAGGGGGCGCGTGCGCGACCGCCGGCGCGCGCCCCGCCTTCAAATTTGGCGCGCGACAGCGGCGGGAGCCCTCAGCCGCCGCCGCCGCCGCAGCGGGCGCTGACGTCACCCGCCTCGCGCCGATCCCCGGAGCAGGCGAGAGCAGCGGCGCGCAGAGCGCATCGATCGATCGATCACCACCCGACCCTGTGCCGCGAGGCGCGCCCGTTCTCAGCGCTTGTCCCCAAAGGACAAACGGGAACGGGGAAAAGAGACACGGCCACCCCCTCCCCAGCCACCGACTGCCGTCAAAATCCCTCCAGGAATGTCTTTGCACTGCCACGCGAGCCGGGCTTAAAGGAGATCGCCGGCACTTCAATTTAGAGGGCGGTGATTGGAAAAAATTAGGAAGGAATTGTTAACTTTAGGAAGGAATTCTTTACTTCAGGCTGGAATCCTCACCTGTTAGGGTGGTGAGGCCCTGGCACAGGCTGCCCAGAGAAGCTGTGGCTGCCCCTGGATCCCTGGCAGTGTCCCAGGCCAGGTTGGACAGGGCTTGGAGCAGCCTGGGACAGTGGAAGGTGTCCCTGCCATGGCAGGGAGCTGGAACTAAATGATCTTTAAAATCCCTTCCAAACCATGGTGGGATTCTACAAAACCCTAAAACCTCCCAGACACCAAACCCGAGGAGAATCGAGTTAAAGAGAAAAAAAAATCCTGAGCCAGGGGAGATGGGCGCCAGCAGCGAGGCAGCTGTGACCCCAGATTTGTGTAAAAAATGGAAGGAAAAGCCAGATTTTTAACCAGCTTTTCCCAAACTGCCCTGCAGCCAGGTTTGTGAGGGACTTACCGTGGGGCAGGGCACTTCGGAACTGCTCCAGCTGTCGGGGTCACAGGAAGCTTTTGGGAGTAAGAAAATCCAAAAAAAGGCACCTGTGGGGCTGGGCAGGGCCAAAATCAGAATTTGCACCTCGTGTGCTGCTGGTGACCCAACAACATCCTTGGGAGTGTCGTGGTCAGATGTTTACAATACACACAAAAAAAATCTATTTACAAGTAGGAGATCATTGAGGAGCAAATCCAAGAAAGAAATAAAGACAGTCATGGTCAAACATAGCTATTTATTTTCTCTTATAAACAGCCTTCAGTTTCTTATTGAAAAAAAAAACAAAACCCCTAGGATTTAAATATTCTGCCCCGTCACATACAACCATCTGTATACACTATTTACAACTCTCAAATAAACACGGTGCGGATTTTCAGACATTCAACTGAATTCTTTTTTTTTTTTTTAATCAAAAAGCTGTTTCCGTTTAAAACTGAAATCTCCATCAGTGACTACGAACCGAAGCGGTATTGGCACAGTTAGCTCACAGTAAGGGTTCTCTCCTTGCATTTTATACTTTACGCTGCGTTTTCTCCCACATATTTCAGGGTTCTAAAGGAGGAGGAAAGGTTAAGTGTCGCTTTCGGAATTTTTTTTTTTTTTTTTTGCGTTTTACTGAAACCTCGTTCATTTTTATCGCATCCTTCTCTCTCAGTGCACATCAAGGTATGTGCCTCCACACGACGCAACCGCAGCATTCCCAAGCAGTCAGACAGGCATGAAAATAAACGTTCCCTCCGCGACACGGCTCGGAAAAACGTCCCCCCCCCCGAAGTTGCAAACGTACAAAAATAATGAGTATAGTTTAGTGGCTATAAAAAATTAATCTCCCCTAAAAATACAATATTCTATGAACAATCTGGGGGAATCGGTTCTTCCGACAAAATAAGGTCATTGGATATTTCCCTAGGCTGCAAACTGAACCTGGCAAGGGGAAACCGTGAGGAAAGCAGGGGAAAAAAAAGTTTAACACTGAAAATCACCAATGTTAGTCTCATGTTGAAAGAGAAGATATCCAGGAAAATAAAAGGGGCATCCGTAAAACTGCCAGTGGTTTTGGGAGTGAGGGATTGGAAAAGAGACAACTGCTACCAGCAGCGAACTAAACAAGATTCGGAATATTTTAGTGGGGGGAAAAAAAAGCAAGGAATCTCTGTTTGTGCTGCAGCTCCTTAAATAATCCAACTCAAAGGGGGGTTATGTACAGTAACAGCACTCTGGCAGGCAGGAGAGGAGGAGAGGGGCAGCAAGGAAAAACACAGCTAATCCAAAAAGGATGTGTTTATAGCAATCCTGTGTCTGGTGAGCCGGGAGAAAAGGAAGAGGGGCGAGGAACAGAAAGGGAACAATCTGAAAGGAAAAGTCGAGTCCATAGCAGCAAATAGGTGTCCTCACCTGTTAACTGAGGGTCGGGGACACTGGGAGAGGGGTCAGTTCCCAAGGACGGGGTAAGGACAGCGCTCCTCTCTACCGCCAAGGAAAAGCAGAAGTTCAAAGCTCTACATTGCATAGTAAGCAGGAAAAGAAACTGGATACTTGCAGATGGGCTGCCTGCCCCTCCAAACCTGTCTTCTCCCCTCAGCCACCTGCCCCAGCAGAACGCGGCGGTTTTCCTTCCTCTTGGCGTGAGTAACTTGCATCCCTGACTCGGACTTGAAAGACTCGGACAACACATCCCGTATCCATCCACCTGAGCACTGTCAGCACTGCCAGGGGCGGCTGAGCTCCAGGGACTGGCCCTTTGCTCTCCTCAAGTGGCCACCCAAATCCCTGCCAGGATCCAAACCACCACAAGCCAGAGGGATTCGGGACCCCAGCCGGCCGGAAGGGCTGAGGCAGCACTGCAAGCACAGCCTGGTTTAACCCCGCTGGCACTTTCTGCTCCCGATGACCAAAGCTGGAAGCTTTTGGCTCCGAGCGCTCACCGCCCCTCAAAGTCCATAGTGGGGGCCTGGAGCAGCGCAGGGTTGGTTTCTCTGGGGTTTATCTGGAAGGGCAAGGGATGTCCTCCCCCTTTCCTCCCATAAATGCACTGTTTTCTAAACACATTCACTCGATCCGGATTCCACTGAGTGGCATTTCCTTGTGCCCTTACTCCGAGAGTGTAAACACACGTCAACTTCTGGTCCCACAGCTTTCGGAAGCAAAACAACAATGAAAAGCTGCAAAAAAGAAACAGCACGGGGATCCTGAAACCCCCACCACTGCAAGCACGTCCTCAACGATGTTATTTTCAAGTGTTGTGTGATTAAACAATGTGTTCGTACAGCTGTCAGGCAAATCATGATCTCCAAGCTTTTATTACGTGCCTAGAAACTACTCGGTCAAAGACTTTCTACTGCCAGATATTGAATTAAAAAAAACCACACTACCCACCTAGGACTCATTTTTATACTCAGTACATTCCAATTCCGATTGGCTGAACTGCAGCAGGTGCCTCTGGATTTCTAGAACTGGCTGTTAAAAAGAAAAAAAACTGCACCAAGAACAACAAGAACAAAACCCTCGCAGGGCAGAAGCGTGCCAGGAACGTGAACCACTGCACTGCCATCTCCAAGCAAATCCTCACTTCTACACATTCTCCATTTTGCTTCTTGCTGGCACACAGCACCAAGCCAAGGAGTCACCCTGGAGTTTAATGGGAGACATCACCTGCTCAGCACCTCGGAGCCCTTCCTTGCTCTCTCTGTGTCTAACCCGTGCAGTCTGAATTTCGGTTTTGCACTGTGGGGCGGATGGCGGCACAGGAAAAGCCAGAAGATCAGGATCCCTCCCTGGAACCCAGCAGCTCCCAGTGAGTCATTTCTGGGCTCAGCTGTCACCAGCTGGCTGGGGCAATGGCCACTCGCCTCTCTCACTGGCTCCGGCACGGCATTCCCAACTCTGCTCGGCGCTTTTGGGCACACCAAACAGAAGCTCAGCTTCTCTGTCCTGTGCTCACCTCGGCTTCGCCTGTTCCTGCTGCTTTCCCCAAGGGCTGGAGCTCCCTGGAGACGGGCAGTGATTTTAAACACTGGGGGAGAACACCATCATCATGACCTGACTCGTGAAATTATCTTCCCTCCGAGACACATCTCCTCAAACAGCAAACACTGCCCACCAGAGCTCCTCCTCAGAGCTTTGCACTCCTAACTTAAAAACACCTTCCCACCAGTTCCTTTTCAAGCCAGCTTTTCTTTTTTATTATTATTATCGTTATTACTATCCCAGTGCAATTTTTTTATAGGGAGTATTTTCCCTACCTGTATGTGTGCAAATTAACCGTTCATTTGGCAACTGCTACAGGGGAACTTACCAAGCTGGCTGACCCAACTGATGCTTTCCTGCTAAGAAAATAAAAGCAACTATGCAAAGTCCCACGGCAGCAGACGTGGAACTGCCTGCTAAGAAGCACAAGGTCTGCGTAATTTTGACACCGCCTTCGCCGTTTTGCTTCAGCGACGAGAACCTCGCTTCTCTTTGTAAGAAATAACCTAGTTTTGAAAAATTCTATATTCATCTCTAAAAAAATAAGACAAGTATTTGTATTAAAAGCTGGAGATCATTGATTTCAGCAAATTATGGCTTTTTTTTTTTTTTTTTAAGTGTAAGCATAGATATATATATATATTTTTAAAACAAGTAAGTGTCTGGGTGTTAGTACATATTTTCTGTTTCCAGCAATGTTCAGTATTTGTATGTGCTTTGCACCTCAGAAGTGAGTCTGCCAAGGCACTTAGAGAATGTAAGCAAGTCTTCCAGGGACTTCATGAGAATGGGCTACCACTGACACAACACAAGAACCCATCCACCAGCAGAGTCAATCCCCCAGCCAAGCACGTTCTTCCTTTATAAACACTCAGCACCTGCTAGAAATTCCACGATGAATAACAACAATAAAATAATAATAATAATAATAATAATAAAAAAGCTATTTACCACATGTCACTAACAGAGAAAAGATTTTCCCCTAATAAAAGCACAGAAAGTAGATCTCAGCTGTCACTGGTAACAGCACAGGGGGGTTGTTTTGTTGTTTTTTTTTTTAAAAAAAAAAACAAATTAACAAAAAACAAATACCACACGCTTGCTTAAAGAAACAAGTGACTTCAAGAAGTCCTCTTCCTTTTATCTGTCCTTCGAGGTGAGTTTTTCAATCAGTTCTTGAAGTGGTGCAAGTTCTCTTCTATCAATGAGGTTGAATTCCTGTAACGGGGATGAGGAGAAAGACACACACAGAGTTTTGTACGTGCAGCTCAGGTGAGAAGCCTTATTCAGCCAGAAGATGCTGATTTTTTCCACAAGGGAAGGGGCGAAAGTGCAGCTTGGGAAGCCAGCACACTGTTTGCAAGGTCCTTACCTGAACAAAAAATATAAAGTGCTTGAAAGAAGTGTTAAGGTGTGCCTCTTCCTGCAGCTGGATCACCGGGTCAAAGTGCTGGTGGTAGATGTGAGCGTAAACTCTGAAGAGACGCTTGAGAATTGTCTTGGCCACTGACATGAAGTTCTTTGGGAATGGTACGCCTGGAAAGAAGGAAACAGACGGATTATTCTTCAACTCCCAGGCCACGTCTGCCTGTTTTGAAAGTCACCACAACCCAGGACAGGTGACATCAGTTTCAACAGCAGACCTTTGTCACTGCACAGGTTTTATTAAAATCAGTTGGGAAATGGCAACTGGCTACTGGGAGTGATGAACCCTTCAGTTGTCACTTCCCCAGGCTAGTTAGTTTGTGGCCTCTGAGTCTCTCTCCGAAAAAGCTTAATGAAAACGCGTCAAAAGCTTCACAAACTATCCACAAAATTAAAGCAACTAAGAGATCTCCCCCGTTATCTTTTCCGAACTGTTGGTTGGTCATTATTTCCCTCCTGCTTTCCCAAAAGAAACCTCTTTAAAGCAACTGTTTTTCATCTTCACTTGAAAAGAAACAAGCAGAAAAAAAAAAGTCATTAACTTAAGATCAAAGCTGCAATTCAGCTTCTTTGGAGATGAGGCCTGAAAGTTCCTCATGAACACCTCTTCTGTGACAAAAAGCTGCCAGTTACTGGTTATAAGGGTTTGAGACCCTCTGCTTTATTTCTAAAGAAACAACTGACTGTTGAAAATTAATAAAACACCAGACTCGATGACCGGAGTCAGTTATTCACAGAAACGGGGCTTCCTGCATTCAGAATTGTGACAGGTGGTTTATTAGGAGTACTAATACACGGATCAGAGTTCATGTATTGCAACATATCTTGAAAGATAAGTTTAGAAAGATAATGTAACCTTTTAAACCTGCCCTCCCCATCAGTCACTAAGGAGCTGCAGGAGCGGAGTGTTCCCGTCCACGTGCAATCCCAGGGCGCTGTTCGAGTTACCTATTTTAGAAGGGAATAGCGTTTCGTCATCCAGCTGGTCCTGCACCCAGGTCATCAGGTAATCGATGTACTTTGGTGCCGAGCACTTGATGGGCTTCTTGATGTTTGTGCCGTCTGCCCAGTGGTACTCGTACCTGGGGCGGGACAAGGCGGGATTCAGCACTGGCATTCTGATTCCACGGCAAAGGAAACTCCCACACAGCCAGACAGAGACAAGCCCTTGCGAAATTCAGAACGGAACGGGTGTTTTGCCTTGCTTGGGGACTGCAGCTGACACCAGCCCAGATGGTGGATAACAGTGGGAAGATATTGCTGAAAATCCCCGAACACACCGAACACAGGGAGTCTGACGGCACCAGCTCCCGAGTGAGCCACAGGGGTTGTATGGTACAGATCACACACGTGGTTTTATGCAAAGCTCGACTGCATCTGATAAATCTGTCTTCTCCATTTGTTTAGCAAATTCGGTTTTGTCAGACCAACCACTGGGAGAACATTTTCACCATAAACAAATTCGGTGAGGGATTATGAAGGTGCTGCTCATGACGGGACAAAAAAACCCCCATTTTTGTAACAGCAACAGATCAGAGGGTCTGAAAGCATTTAAAAATTCTATCTAAGAACACATGCAAAAATCCCGACACAGCAAATGGACCGTGTGTCTGGATTTATGAAAAATCAGGACTTCTCAGCACCCAGTAGTGCCCTAACACCAAGCTTTAAGTGGTATTCATGTAGGACAAATATCAACACTTAGCTGAGGTGCCAGAGCGAAACAAAAAACTGAGTTAGAGAGCAGGAAAAAGCACCAACACTGGATGTCTCAAGAAAAAAGCATAAGCAAGAATCCAAGGAGGGCACAGGGGAGGGGATTCTTGTCCAGACATCTAATATTTCTACAATACCTACAAGGAAGATTTTGGTAAGCCCTAATGGAATGCCTGCATATAAAGGCTTTTAAATCTTCATTTAAGAAGCCCTCATTAATGTTTCAGGAAAAAAAAAGAACAGGGGAAAAAATAATTTTGGTAATCACTTTACTCCCCAGGTTAAAGGAAAAAATTAACAGACACCAAACAAATATCAACACAGACCAAAAAACCCCAACTTTCTATTCCCCACCCCCTTAACAGAAGTTCAAACCCTTCTTCTCTTTCACATCCTTTCCACCCAACTGTGGCACTCATCTCAGCTGGTCTCAAGTTTCCAAATGAAAAAACCATCTCAAAAACTGCACCCGGGCGACAGCGTGCGAAAACGAGCTCTTACTTGGGGCCAGCAGACATCACGGGGCAGCTCTCCTCCGTGCAGAAGTCCGTGATGGTTCCGTAGAGCATGTTGATCTGGTTGAAGAAGTCGACAGCTGGAAAGCACGGAAACCACCCATTAGCACTCTGCAGCACAAGATTCCTACAGCCCAGACTCTAAAGCACGGGTTCTGGAACGGTTTTTTGGGAAAAAAAACTTCGTTGTTGTTGCTTTTTTACGATCCATTATGAAGGAGATGCAGAATGCAACCACCAACGTTCTGGAGCAGTCTCCAGCAAGAACTATTTAATTGTTCACCACAGCAAAACCCTCAGCGGGAAGAAGAACAGGCAAAGAGAAAGCCTAGTTATTTCCTTTTCTGAAAGTCTGGTGCGTTTTATTACAATCCCAAATTCTAAGGGCAAGTGTGGAATGAAAGAAAGATTTTCAGCAGAAGCTTTCCAACTAGAGAGAGCAGGTATTTGTTAGGTGACAGCGGCTTCCCTCAGGCTTTGTATTCCAAAGGCCTACCTTTCCCAAGATTCCCGTGGAATCCCAGACTGCTTTGGGTGGGAAGGGAATTTAAAGCCCATCCAGTTCCACCCCCTGCTATGGGCAGGGACACTTCCCACTATCCCAGGTTGCTCCAAGCCTCATCTAAACCTGGCCTTGGACACTCCCAGGGACAGGGCAGCCACAGCTTCTCTGGGCAGCCTGTGCCACCCTCACAGGGAAGAGTTTTTTCCTAGTATCCCATCTAACCCTCCTCTTTTAGTTAATTATCCAAGCTCTTTGAAAAGGAGGTTCTTTTGCAATAAAGAGGAACTGCAGTCGCTGCAACCAGTTTATAAAATCCACTTTATCTGCAGGTATCTTCCAGGGAATGAACAGCCAAGATCAGACAAACGCCACGGCAGCGAGTCACAGCTCCTGCTCAGCAGATGCAGGGCACCAGCCCTCGCTTCTCAAGTGCCCACGAGGGCTGTTAATTAATTTTCCATTCCCTGCTCCCAGCAGAAACCACAGCCCACTGTTTGCTTCGAGGCAGGCATGTTCAGAAAACCCACACAGGCTCCGACAAAATCACTGATTATGGCAAATCCCACGCTCAGAAGTCTCAAAATCCACACGCACACCAAGCCATTCCCTAAGACACCAGCCAGGGTGGGAGCTGAGCAAGAAGCAGCAGGGCAGAGCACGTTTGTTTTCGCACTCTTAGGGTCGAGGAGGGCAAAAGCAGCAACTCGAAATCACAGATTTTGTCTCCTCATGAGAGCTCTCGGTGAGCAGAAGGGGCTCACAGCCACCACGGGTGCAGGGATGCTCCGGGAAGGGAGCACGTCATCAGCTCACTCTTTAATTACACAGTTCCATTACAGCTAATTCAGCAGTTCAGTCACTCGGGAAGGGAAGAACTGCTGCCACACAGGAGAGCAGAGCCACGGAGCAAAGGAACCACCGAAAGGGAAGGATGCCAGCAACACGTGAAGCATCTTTGGCAATGCTTACTCACAGAAGCGGGCTGGCTTTTTCTCTAGCCAGTTTTGCAACGCCGTGCGAATTAACTTTTGCAAAGGCTGGCGTCAGCAATTCCAGCCTGCCCTGGAAGCAGTGGCAGGTGGAGCACCAGAGCACTGCCTGGCTGCTTGGGAACAGGAAGGTGGAAGTCAGTGTGACGGTTTCACTTCCCAAACAGGTCAAAGGGCAAGAAGAAAAAAGGAAGAACCACAGACACAATTAGAGGACATTTAACTCATAATTTTTACCACCACTGGAGCACGTCAAGCCTGAGAGGGAAAAGATGAGGAAACACCCAGACAGGGCACAGAGCTTGTGGCAGCCCAAACTGCGCAGGCAGGAGAATCCATTCTTTAGGAGCAGAGGGCAAAATTCATGCAGCAGGGAGAGGAAGGAGGAGGACACGAGGTCAAGCAATAAGAAAACGCTAATTTAGGCATCACTGTTTGGCCAAAAGCAGAGAGTTTGCACAAACAGCTTTAGAGGAAGTTAAATGAGAATGACATCAGAGACTTACCAGAGCAAAGGCTCAAAACTTGGTAGGAACAAGAGGAACTAACTTTAGGGAAACTACAAACCCCAGTAGAATCACAGAATCATTTAGGTTGGAAAAGATCTATGAGATCATCACATCCAAACTGTGGCTGATCCCAACCTTCTCCCCCAGACCAGAGCACTGAGTGCCACGTTCCTCAGACATCTCCAGGGATGGGGACTCCAACACCTCCAATGCTTGACAACATCTCCTAAGAAGGAATTCTCCCTGATGTCCAGCCTGAACCTGGAGGCTGTTTCCAGTCACCCTGTCCCTCGTTCCCTGGAAGCAAAGCCTGACCCCCACCTGGCTGCACCCTCCTGCCAGGGAGTTGTAGAGAGCGAGGATCCCCAATTCCCATTTTCTCCAGGAATAGAAAGGGACACACAGCTGTTCTCCCACAAGTGTCAGCCCAGTTTCCACACCCCTGCGATGAAGAAAAGGCCATGGACTCACTGTTAACTGCAACCCATTCATTTAAGTCTTCTCCCTCCGGAAGCATCACGGCCATGCGGAGATTGCCGCTCCCCAGCGTGGCCTCGGCATGTTTTAGCAGCTCGTACTGGTGAGAGCCCTCGGGAATGTTCTTCTTTGGTTTGAAGGTTTTGGAAGAGCGACTACCACTGCAAAAGAGAGAGGAAACATTCAGAGACCTCTTGGAACAGGAAGAAAAAGGAAACAAGCAGACCAGTCCCAGGTAAGGACAAGATTAACATTAAATACTTTACCCACTCATATTTTCACATTGCAACAAGGTACTTACCAAAAATTGGGATGATAAAATAACAGGTATTCTGACTTTTTCTAAACCATTTTCTGACCTAATCACTTCCTTACCTGTAATTTTGTTTGGAAGAACATGGCTTAGAAAAAAACATTTAGACATTTGAATTTTAAAACATGGCAGTGAGCGTGGATGGCACAAGAACCCTTAACATGTCAAAAACATGACAGATAGAATTAAACATTTGCAGAGAAGCGTCAAATGAGCCAATACTTGTGAATATTTTCCTGTATGAGCTGAGGAGAGACTTCTGTCGGAAAAGGTAAACTGAGCTCTGAATTCCAATGCAGGTGGAAACACAATTTTCATTACAAATGTTATCCAGATCTCATTTTTTTATATTAAGACTTGGCCAACGTTTCACCATCTAAGGACCAAACAGAATTTTTTGTTGGTGGGTGCACAGGTTGTCTCTCTTTCATTTAGGATTGCAGCTGCCAAATGCAAACAGAAGGACAAAGGGGGAACATCCTGCTCCCTCTTTTCTGTCACAGGACACTTCTAACTGCTCCCAGCCATCTGCACCTCACCCTAAGCCAGGAAACCAGACAGAAATCCTGAATAAAGTAATTGCCTCCCGGTGGGAGTGAGAAGCTTCTGCGGCTCAGGGAGTTGCCGTCACCTCCCACCCCTCCAGACACCTGCATGTGGTGCCAGGCCGGGCTCAAACCAGCTCTGAAAAAAGAAGAAACTGAAAAGAAAAAACCCAACCAACAAAAAAGCCCCAAATCTCTTGACTGCCTACTTTACTTAAACCCAACTATTTTCTTTTCAGGTGCAAAGCCACTTTAGAGGCACTTTGCCAACACAGGGAGTGAAAATACAACCTAAGACATCCAGAGAGCAGAAGAGACCGGGATCATTATCCTTCCCCATGTGTCAGCGTACGCAGGAGGAACCCAGCACGAGCTAAACACAACCTGGAAAAAGGTTATGAAATAACTAACCCGAGAAACTGTTTGTATTTTAGCACAGAGAGTAATCCCAACAAAGGCACGAGGGTTTGGGAGCAGGGCACAAGGAGAGCATGGTGAAGGAATTCCCTAAATAAATCGTTTATTCTGAGAAACTCTGGGTAGGAATTCAGCATATCCACCCCAGCTGGTGAGTTTGCCAGACAACAAACCAAGGCACTGCAGATCTGTTGAACACCCTGCGCAGATCCGTGGTCAAGGAAGCAGAAAATGCAACACGTTGGAAAAAGCTTTGGGTACCATTTTATCCCTGCCTCCCCTGATTCTCAAATGCTGCGCAGCCACCCTGAGACAGCAGGAAACCGCCTCACACCAAAGGCAGGCAGGAACCCGAAAGGAAAAGTAATTAGGATGAACGCAGCCTGGCAGTCGTCGCGTGCTATGGAAATACCTGCAATTCTGGCAATAAATTATCAGAATTCCATGCATTTATGCAGCTCACCGAAGCCAGTTAACACGCTCCTTGAGACACACAGCTCAGGGACAGCCTAATGCAGCCTCTCCAAGCCAAAATCTTTACAGGACATGGTTTTTCTTGGAAAGTCTGGTTAAAAATATTGCATTAATAAACATTATTTAATCACCTTATTAGTTCAGAAGCTCTCCTATTATTTAACCAAATAAATAATCATTATCTTCTCCTGTTCTGCCAATCTGTTTCACGTGACAGATTCAGAAAATTGTCTTGTCCCAGGTCTATTTGCTCAACTCCTTGAGCACTCAGTGAAAAAAAGGAACTTCAAAGAGTTCTGCCTGGTGGCCAACGATACACACAACCATCTGTGTCCGGGCCAAGTACGACATTTTATTTTCGGCCACATTCCAGAACGGAATTAGCCATTTCTCTCGCGGTTTTAAAATGCTCCAAGCTAGCAGGCAGCACCTGCCTTTCCCTGTTAAGAACCTCAGAGTTCATATTAATGCAGAAGTGAGAGGGGACAGAGAAACCAACGAAGATCCCATTTTCCTCAGACATAAAAGGGTCGTGAAATGGGGAGTACGTTTCATCATCCCCACTATTTGCCACAGCCAATTCGCAGCCCTTCAAGGAGAACCGACTTCCCAAGAAATTCCTGCGATTCCAAGGACGCCTTGCTGCCTTCACTCCCACATCCCGACGTCGCTGGTGAATTCTGTCCTATTTTTACCGGGAGCTGCAGCCCCAGCAGTGGCAGCTGCAGCCCTGCACTAAATGAGGAACTGTGTCTGAGGCAGCTGGCTCCCGAGCCGAGCTGTGTGCGGAAGCGGCGCTCGGGAGCCCTTCCCACCAGCGGGAGCCCACGCAGCGGCGACGTCACGACTCGCCTGTAAGCAAGAGCACCAAATTTCCTCCAAAGCTGTCATTTTATCCGCTCCTCTGCCGGCAGCGGGTGGGTTTTGTGATGCAGGCCCTGCAGGCTGTTCTGTCTCAGGCTGCTAAGAGGATGTTTCCAGAAGAAAGGGAAAACTTGAGGTGTTCTGCTTACCCCACGCTGCCTCAACAGCTGATTTCAGCTTCAAACACGGCACAGGCAGATGTTCCGCACTCAAAGCACCTTAAATACCCAGCCTCAGCTCTTAAACTTCCCAGGAGCTGCCCCCAGGAGAAACCCTGCCTTAGACCTCGCTCCCAACCATTTGTCCGCAGAGCCTTTCACCAGAGACTTTTATCTATTTCCACCGAGTCTGCTGCAGAGCTGGGGAATCCTGAATTAAACCAGGTAAATTTAGGCTTCTTATCCATAAAAGTTAACCCTCCACAGCTTGTTCTCACCACAGAACTGACCTCAGCCCCTCACCTGCTGTGCAGTGGCAGCATTTTCAGCGTACACCTGCCACCGACATTCCTCTAACTGCTCCATAACGCTGTCCTTGGGGCAAGGAGTGAGAAAATAACTCCTGGAAGTACAGCTGTGCCACTCAGTGTCTCCCCAAAGCCATCACCACCATGGCCAGGCTGAAATAAAGCCCCTCAAAATTCTTGGAAACGCTCAAGAGATTCTCAAAAAGCTGAACTCAAAAGACAGTGTACGGAACATTTACCCAGGGCATGAAAACTTTCCCTATTTTAACTCCTGCTTTTTCATCTTCAAACGCCTTTACAAGCATTAATTAATCCTCACAAAGAATCTTTGAGGCAGGGATCATTAGTGTCTCATTACACAGGGAAACTGAGGCAGCAACTCAGTGCCACAGGCCAAGGAGTGAGTTTGCCAGAGAAACCCCCAAGTTTCAGCTCCACATTTCTTTGTCTCCCTTCTCCCGCTGTGCCTCTTTTGAAACACAGAAACGCTCCAAGACAAGACCCAAATTCCAGAAAAGCAAACATTTCCAGCCTTTAAACAATAATAAAGGCCTTCAAATGATAACATCCTGCTAAGAATAGAAACATCAGAGTAAGATCGGGTTTGTTTCCACCAGCCTACACGTCAACACAGAAATTAAAATAAAAGCTCAAGCTACTTTTTGGCAACGAAATCAATAGCTGCAGCCTTTGAACACCTTTTCCCTGTGACAACCACGGCATCAAAAGGACAGCAGGTAAAATCAAGCTGAACGTGTTCAAAACCTGCAGTGATGAGATTGAGCTTGAGCATTTCTATTTATAAAACTGAAAAGTCACAACATTTCTGTTCTGAAGAGAGACAGTGTGAGGGCAAAGCACTGCTTCCTTCAGCTCTACAGCACATGGTCTTTCCTACAGGAACGAAATACATGGGGTTTATTGTTTATTAGCTACACCACACAGTAACTTCACTTCTCTGTTGGCTTTTGAACCTGAAGATGCTTCTCAAGGGGTATGGTGACCGTTATCATCATAGCTGATTTGAAATGGTGCCTTGTTCCACTGGAGTAGTGACAGGGAAATCGGTGTTTCTGTGAGATTTTTCATTCTCTACCCATCAAGGTGGGGACGGAAATCTGGTTTCCCCTTCTAGGAGAAAAGGCTGTCCTCACAGACTGGAGTTCCCTACGGGATGGCGGATGAAAAGGGCACAATCTCATGAACAGCTCTTAAAAAACACCAATCCCATTATACACAAGACCTGACACGTTAAAAAAGCAGAGCTTTATCAGATGATTCACATCCAGGAAAGACAAAGTTATTTAAGGTAGCCTGAAGGAACAGTTTTGCTTTTGCTTGCCCCAGCCACCACCCCTCAGTGTCAAAGCCAACATAACCCGTACACATCCACGTTCTTAAAATGCATTTTTCTCTCCCCTAGATACACAGTGACTCCGAGCCAATGTGGGGTTGCTCCAGCACAGCTCTTCCTGAAGGGAAACCTTTCCTGGCTGAACTCTGAGCAGGGGACAAGTGCCCGGTGTTTGGAGAGCGGCCGCTTCCCTGCTCCTCGTGCCCTCACTCCCCTCCAGCGGCACACGGTGCCAAATCCACAAGGATGTGAGGTGGCCACGGCCTGTTTTCCAGCCAAGCCGGGCACCTACGCTTCCCTCTGCCTCCGTTTTCCCATCTGCAGGCTGAGAAAGTGCCTGTAAACAAGGGGGAAGTGTTGTGCTACAGCACTCGGGTCTGCTACAACCCCACCCAACGGCGTTCCTGCTGTTTACCCACTTGGATGCAACCCTCCTCCCGAGTAACCGCAACTCCCAGCACAAGGAACACGCAGGCGGTCCAGAACCCCATCCCATGACCGGGAAACCATCATCGGTTTGCTATGCTCACAACCAAAATAAACCCCCTTGTTTCATTTACAACACACTCATGTAATACACTTTCATCTCCTGGAAAGTCCTCAAAATAAACACAGCGAGTCGCAGTTGCCCTCGCTGGATACTACCAGAGCCCTGTCCGTGCACTCCAAACACAATTAAACTACTCCCAAGGCAGCCAAGGGCTGCGGAAGTGACTCAACCTCTCCTGCCCTGTTCCCTGCAGGACTGACAGAGAGCGGCAGGCCAGAGCCACAAACAGCAGGATCCAGCAGGATCCATCGTAGAAAAGCTTGGATCAAACTTTCCCAGGCAAGCGTGCCCTCCTGGCTGGCAGAGACAGGCAGGCAGACACGGGGACAGCACAGGAGCTGGAATGTGTCCCCGCAGCCTCCCAAAATGCTCCCTGTGTGTGTTTTGTGGATGTCACTGCGCTGCTGCTCCCAAGTTTCTCACAGACCTTTTCTGAGAGCTGTAAGACCACCAAACTTGAAACACGTTTTCACTCCACATGTTCGCTCCGATGAGCAACAAAGAAGCTTGGCAGCAGAGACCGGAGCACCGCCGCATGGTCTCCTCTCCCCGACGTTCATTGGAAATCCCGCTGCATGAGAGGAATCAGGATTACCCCAAACATTTTGCTGCATGCTCCCAGGAATCCACTGACTACGCTGAGGCAAACACAATGCTGTCTTCACTCACAAAATTTTGAGCTTCCTACCAACAAACTTGGTATTTTTAAGAAAGGTGAGCCCTCATCTTGGCTGTTCTGTTGGGTCCTTTCAATCAGACCCAGGTTCCTCAGCTATTTCAGTATTAACATTTAGTGTGTACATCCACACACACCCCCCTGTACCTTCCAAGTAGAACTGTAAGGAATAACCCAAACCAGATTTATTTCTTCTAATATCCTAATATCCACATAGTACTTCTTTAAAAGGGCGGGCTACTGGAGCTTTGAAGAAGGTAAACATGAAGTATTCCTTCTTTTCCAACTGCTTTGTTTTTTCCTGCAAAGTGAAGTTCACTATTTTGAATTTGCAGTCCTTAATTAAGCTCCCTGCAAGCTAAACAGAACTATTTTCCTCACTCACGTTCCCCTCTTTTCTCAGGAAACCCTTATTTCTGTCAATTAGCATCAGCCCGCTCGAAAGGGAGGGCACAGCATGAACTCCAACCCAAGTCAGAGCTTCACCCAGTTACGTTTCCAAGTTTAGTTTCCACGAAGGTTCAAACCTCTTTACTGCAGGCGTGTACCTAACACACCATTCAGTGGACACAACTGCATTTTTTTTATTTTTTTTTGGGTAAAACCTACCCATAAAACTGAGAAATTCATAAAAGAAATACATGGAAATATATAAAGCTCCAAGTCCGGGTTGCTCCTTTCAGTCAATGTTCCAAGAAAGGACCCTGAAGTGTTCACAACGAAAGAAGGTTTGCTAAAGCGTTTAAGGAGGCACGAAGGAGTTCAAGATCTTTCTCCAAGTAACTGAGAATATCCTGAAGTGGCCTCACACACTGCCAGTCCCATGAAGCATCCCCCGGCTGCTGGGGCAGGAGGCAAAGGCGGAGCGTTCCCAAGAAACAAAGCAGGTGATGAGCAGTGTTTGCCTACCTGTGATTCCCCGAGTCCAGCACTTCTCCCACACGGACAAGTGTCCCACACGGAAGGGACACGTCCCCCAGCAAACAGCTCCTCCTGCCACGCGGATTTCCTCACATCCAGCTGAATTCTCTGTCTGCATGTGAGTAATGCCCTCTGCATCCCGAACTGCTGCTAACAGTCACACCCTGTAAATACATTTGGAAGTAGGAAGCAGAGCTCTGCAGAAAGCCATCCACAACCCGCTGAGGGTGATAAATTGCAGTAATAAAAGCTTGGCTCTTGCATCAAATTAGATCCTTACTTGTACACCAAATATAGTGTTTGGAGAACATGCCTCGGAACATGGACGGCTTCCCAAAATGCTGATCAGTGCTTTTGGAAACCGATGCTTAATGAATGACTAAAGCAAATCTAGTCACACAACCTAAGAAATCGCATCAGGGCACTTCTAAAGGAAGGAAAAAAAAGACTTAACTGAAGAGTTTAAGACAGTCTTCAACCCTTTTAAACACAAGAAAAAGAACCATCTCTCAGTGTGCTTAGGGAATAGGCAGTTAAAAGAGAAATTTAACTAAATTTTCATGGGGAAAGAGTCACTTCAGCACTTTATAAAAGGCTGCCCCCACGCAAAACAGGCTGAGGATAGGAACGTGGCAAAGGACAAATACTGGGCAACTTCCCAACAGAAAAATCTCTAGCTGAGAGGGAAGATTACACTTAAACTTGGATTAACAGGCAAAACGGGGTCGGTATCCAGGAACTAACAACCATTAGAGGCAAGAAATTACACAGAAAACAACAGGAAGAAGGAATGGACAGGAGGCAGCAGTGAATACTCTAACAGCTTTCCAAAAATATGCTGCATTATCTCAGCCCCAAGTGTTTCTTACAAATCCCCCATATTTAACAAAATCCTGTGTGTGCCATGTGTAACTATCTTCAGGAAAATTTGCTTTATCTCTTCCAAAGTATCTTATCAGGAAAACTCACCTGCCTGAAGCATCTGGGAGGGAATGACTGCTCCTACATACACAGGAGCAGATTTCTTTTGAAATTATTTAAGCTTGAGCATTTGACAGTTGAGCCCAAAGTCAACTCCTCTATCAATTTAAATATACAAACCTTTCCTCTTTTATTTTGTTCCACTCCCATTGCAACAAGAAATTTTAAGAAGAGCTGTCAATCACAAAACTTAATAATAGGACATTAGAGATGCTGTTTTTTCCTAAAAGGCACACCCCAACATTTGAAAAAGTAGTATTTTGTGGCCATAAAGTAAAAGACAAAGTAATGTCATTTTGATTCCTGGATCCAGAACACTGAGCAAGTCCCTAAAACATTTAATCCGTTCAAGCAAAACCAGGACTGTGCTACTGAAGCTGGTAAAAACACAATTAAAGTACCAGCTACCAAAACAAAACATGGGTTATTTCATTAAGGTCAATAAAGAGAACACAACCAATCATTATCTGGGTTTAAATTATTTCCTTATCAAAAATCCGTTGTCTCGCTTTTTTAGCAAAAGAGGAACCTATCAAAGCTCACTTAAGCTCATTTGTTCTCTCTGTCATAAAGAAAGGAATTAGACTCGCGATGAAGACAACAAATCCAGGTATTATGAGTCCTTATCTGCAAGATGTTCTCCTTCAGTGAGGAAGGGATTAAGATTTTGCACGTCAGGATCTCGAGGACACCAGCAATTAACTCCAGAGGCAAATGACCACACTGAAAGATGAAGTGGTGCAAGGACAGAAAACAACAACAACAAAAAACAAACCCTAAGCAAACCTCCACTAAAACTCAAGTGAAACATGGGCTGGATCTCTCTAGGTATGTAGGAATACCGAAAGGAATGGATTCCTGTCAAGGATCAGCTGCGAACTGGAGAAGGGAGAGAAAAGAGGGTGAACAAGGTGGAAGTGTCTTCACACACCAAAAAAAAAAGCCAGAAGGAAAGTTGGGACGAGAAGCTAAGGTCACAGTTGGATTTCAGGGAGAAAAAAAGGCACAAGAAGGGTGAATGAATTCGCTTCCATGGACTGCTTTTAAAAGTATCGAGATACATTTGCAAGGCAAAAACTACTGTTACCTTCATGAATTCACGGGGTGGGACTGACACACAAAATTACCATCTCCTCCTGGTGAACTGACTGACTGCTGACTCAGGCTACGGATTTGAAATGGAAAGCAGAGCTTTGAATCAAACAGAACGTGCTTGAGATGCACCACGCATTGTATCTAAGCTCACTAAGAAATCAGAAAGTTATTTCAAACTTATTCTCCAGGAACCAATTTAAGCTGCATGGATACACGCAAATCCTCAGCTCTCATTCCCTTCTGTCACATCCCCTCCCCAAAATATGGAGCCGAGCAGCAGCGCCCTGGGAAAGCATCTGAAGGATCTGCACACACAGATGACAAAGCACTGGATCCTCACGATCCCACCTCATGAAATGTAAAGGCTAGAGAAATTTTTTCAAGTCTGTCAAAAGTAGTAAACTTATACTCAGTTCTAGCTGAAAACAGATTTTATAGCAGCTGAATTTATGACCCACAGCCTCCCTGTGTACTTAAAAGGAGGAAAAAAAACACAAAACAAAACAGAACCCAAACAGCAAGTTCATTGTAGCTCGACTCTAATAGGAAGTGGCTCGGTTTACAAATGCTAAAAGCATCGCAAAGCACGTCCTGCGGTCTGGGTTGATTTGTGGGTCAGAGGCTTATTGATAGCTCTGGCAGCAGGATCTGCCTGACTGCTTACGAGGGAAGACTCAAAGTGGCCAAATTTAATGCAGTTATTTACTTCCCTAAGGAAAACAAGCAGCTCCATCCTGTCAGCCCCTTGCAGCCACCGCCTGGCGGATGAACGCTTCTAATATTTTATCCTTTTTCTAACAAGATAAAGAAGACTGTGTGTGTCTCAGGACAGCATGAGATGGAACTGCGACCCCATGGCTGTAGCCACGAAGAGGCCCTAAATCTAAAGATCTGTCTGGAAATTAAAATGTCACAAAGGCATTTGATAAAGACAAAAATCCCAGCCACTCCCCAGCGCACAAATCCCCCCAAATGCGATCCTCCCTCCACCACTCCTCCCTGCAAACAGCTCATGGCATTGGCTCACTCACGCTGCAAACACAAAGAGGGAAGGACAAACAAGGGAAAACAATCGCGGCATAAAAGCAAACAATTAGGAAGCAATTAAGGCCGGACATCACTGCGATGTAGTAAACACAACTTTCACGCTGAACAATGCCTTTCTTCCTATGCTTTTTTTTTTTTTCCATTTCAACCGAAGGTTTCTGTCTGACAAGGAGCTATCTAACAACATTTAAAAGTGACAATCGCTCACTTGACCTACTACTTGTTCCCAAAACACAGCAGTGGGGATAAAAGTTGTTTTTCCAAGTACCAGGCCGAGCGCAGACACCTCACGGCCTGAACTGGTCTGCACAGCTCTGTGACTCCGAGGCAGACTCATTCTTGCAGAAATAAAAGCCAGGCAGCAGCTTCCGTGCTCTCTACCTCCAACCTCACTGATAAGGCAGCAGCTCTCCATTATCTGACACCCCAAACCCCATGTTTTACTTCTCTTTAAGTTCCCTGTCAGAGCTGATTCCATCTAAACCCTACCGCTACAGAATACTTCTGCTTTCCTCAAAACACAAAACCGCTGTTACCAAGGCTTTGAAAGAATTCTTTAGGAAGCTGGCAACAGCTTTACAGTTCTCTCTCCAATTTATTTATGGGAAAACTCGAGAGACTTCTCAAGCTTGGTACTTTAAAAAAAAAAAAAGAAAAAGGAACTGAACACATCACGAATGGCACTGGTTAAGCAGCTGATTTTATGTTAACACACTCCTGATTTTTCCACGAGCAAATTCCAGTTTAGGAGTGCCCACCGGTCCTCTGGGGGAGTCCTTGATCAAGCAGAGATAAACAGATCTCCAGCAATAAGGCAGGAGAACTCACACAGCACTCAGCTGCTACACTGCCCACGTTATAAAGGGAATTCCTTGGACAAGGAGCAGCAACTCAGCACCTCGGGAACTGGGGAAGGGACAATACCAAACAGCCCTGATGTTCTCCAGCAGCAGGAGCAGCCTGAGGAACTGGGAAGGCCGCTCTGCTTGGCAATCTGGAAACCAACCAGTCAGCTCTGATTTTGGTATTATTCTGCAAGAGATTTAAGGGGGAAAAATATAATGCCTTGCTACAGCTTCTGCACATATATTTATAGACAAAGTATGATTTAAATTAAAAAAAAAAACAAAACAAAACAAACCAACAAACCATGTGGAGCATCATAAGCAGCTGCCAGGCTCCACTGTGCTGTAGAAGGAAGAGCACGTCTTGCCCCAGTTTGGTTTACAGTGCTCCCAACAACAGCCACTCCCCCTCACTCACCTCCAGCAGCTCCTCGTCCTTCCAAGACTGATCAGGCAACAACTACTCACATCAATCTCATTTTTAAAAAAAAACCCTGCACTGGCATCTTCGGAGAGGGATTCACGAATCCAAAGATAGGGGATCTGTGGGGGGTTTTTTTAAAGAAAAGACAATTTCAGAACTTCAATAATAAAACTGCATCTTTTCCTTTTATAAAGACATGGTTTTCATCTAGCTCCTTTTCTGTGTAAGTTTTGCCAGCAGGGGATAACACAAGCGTGTTACCATATGGCACGCCCACCAGAACTATCTTTAATTTTTTTCCTTGGAGATGTAAGCTAAAGTACCTGCAACTATGCTGTAATTTCCTTCTAGAGAGAACTCACCAAGCAGCATTTTTTTGGAACCGGAGATATTTTCTAGTCCAACTCCCATTTTTAAATCGCTTTTAAAGATTCGGGATAACCCATTCAACCACTGGAGAGGTTTACAAAGTCTTTTCAGAAAGGAAGAAACGGATCAGAAAGAGAAAAACCACGGCTCCGAAAATAACAATCGCTGTCAAAACCGAGTCGTATTAATTCAGTGACTCGCCTCACAAGACAGTCTTTTTATAGTGTTCCCCATAAGCAGAGAAGACAATGGTTCCCCTTGATTTTATTTTCCCCCCCATGTAGCTTTATATGTCACTGGCCCTAGCAACAGGGAAGAATAGCCGCGGATTTGTCAGCGGACAAGGCCCGCACGAGGGGGGCCCCGCGCAGCCCGCGTTATCCAAGCACAATCCCCCTGTTATTTGACAACAAGGGAGCCTGCGGGAGAGCACAGCTTTTGGCACCGTGCTGGGTGTCAGACTGACAAGCTGCAGCCCAGGCCCTGACGATAAACCTGCGCGACAGGTTCGCAGGAAAAAAAAAAAAAGCCAACCAACCTAAAAAAAAAAAACCCCACCAAAACTCCACGGCAGCAACACAAAGTTTCCCTGCTCTCCGTGAGGCCTAGCAGGCATATTTTCAGTTTATTTTTTTTAAAAACTCATCTCTAGACTGCAGATGAGCAGATTAGGTGCCGTCTACAGCTGAGGCAGCTTTGCCAACGTTTCTAGCTTTGCCGTGCGCTAACTCCAGTTTCCATTTCTGTATTTCGTCCAGAAGGATCACTTGGAACAATGGAGGTGGGGGGTAAGGGTTTGCTTCCCTGGGTTTCAGAAGGGTCTGGAAAAAGAAACAAGCATCTCATTATTGCCTGTGACAGAGGGTGGAGGGTTTCGTGCTTTTCCATTCCCAGTTAGCCAAATGCCACGGAGAGGGAGGCTCTCTAATTTGCAAACCAGACTCCCAGGACACTCGAAATCCTGTCCCCCCTTCTCCACCGCGGCAGCTGAGAATTACGAAGGAGGAGGACAGCTGGGCTTCTCATTAGGAGCACCACTCCTCAACCCAGGGACGATCATCTGCACCCACCTCCCGTTCGCAGCTGGGAGAGGTGCCTTTCAGAGCCCCTCCGGGGGCACGGAGCGGGCTGGGTACGGCGGAGTTAAAAAGATAAACGCAAGGGAGGGACTGAGGAGGAAGCCAGCGCCGGGGTTATTTGTCTCCATGAGAACACAACTTACTAGAACACTCCAGCTCTGAGATAAAGTCTCTTCTCTGAAGGCAGGCTACGTTTACGGCTGCTGGTTATCAGAGTAAGCCTCTGAGAGCTGTCAGAGATTCCGGCAGCAGCCCCACGAGCTGCTCTGCTCGCACGGAACCCGGACTGTGCGGGGACACGCAGCGGGGACAAGGCCTTAATGGAGCTCGGCTCTTCCAGGGCGCCTTTTTCAGCCGCCTTGATCGCCCTTCTTTCCCTAGAGCGCATCTTCGCCTTAATTA
This sequence comes from Pomatostomus ruficeps, assembly GCA_013400735.1. Taxonomy (NCBI): domain Eukaryota; kingdom Metazoa; phylum Chordata; class Aves; order Passeriformes; family Timaliidae; genus Pomatostomus; species Pomatostomus ruficeps. Next base: position 4,418 of record VYZT01012505.1, on the reverse strand, counting down.
ATAGGTCACTGAACCGGTTTATGTTAATTGTCACAAGTACCTCGTCTTTGTTTCCAAGGGGAGGGACCAAAGTTCATTCGGCTCTTGCCCACGAAGCAAAATTTCAAGAAGTGGGGTTCTGCGCGCACCTGAACCGCCACCGACTCCTAAGGGAGCTTTTCCCTGCCGCAGTAAAACCCGGCCGGGGAGCCCCACCTGCCCCATCACCTGCCCCGGGATTCGCTTCCACACCCCAGCTCCTAGCTCAGCCGGGGCACACAGCGCTACGGCACCAACCTCTGCCCGCTAAAAACGAGAAACCCGCGTGGAAATATCACAAAAGCCCGGGGAGACCCCTCGGGTGGGTGTTTGACCCTGACCCCAGCGGCACCACTTCGCCGGGCAGCACGGCGCTCAGCGGGGAGGTGCCCCGGGCTGACGATCCGCGGCTGTTTCCAAACTCGTGTCCGTGAGGGGAAGCAGTGAGGGAAGGGGAAGCCCGCCTCGCCCGCCCTCCAAACGCCCTCACGGCGCGGCGGCGGCGGCCCCGCCGCTCCCTGCCGGCGGAGCGGAGCGGGGCGGCTGCTCCCGGGGCC
>VYZT01012502.1:4833-17418 GCA_013400735.1 Pomatostomus ruficeps | reverse complement strand
TGAGGATTTGAACCCCTGGGAAGAGCCCCGAGCTGCCGTCACCTCCATGACGAAGCGCTTGTCGTGGCTGCCGCCCGTCTCCGAGATCAGCTCGTACTTGAGCCCGCGCCGCTTCTCGTTCAGCTCCATCACCGGGTTCTTGCCGTGCTTGGTCAGGATTGGTCCCTGCTGCTTCACGTTCTGCGGGACAGAGGATCCCTGAGCCCCAAAAAGTCCCCGGAGCCGCTTCCCCATTTATTTTTTGGGAAGAAGCCGCTTCTGCCGCCCGTTTGAGCCGGGAGCGACCGGACAGACACCGTCCCCGTGTCCCCCACGCCCACCTCAGGGGTCTGATCCGCGGGGGGCGAGGCCGCCGTGGGCGTCGTCACCGTTTCCACCACGGGCGGAGGGGCGACCACCACCGGCTTGGTCTCCGTCTCCTCGGCCGACTCGTCGCCCTTGCCGGAGTCTTTGCCTTCCACTCCGGTGGGCAAACCCATGTCCTGCAGCACCTGGGAATCCCGCGGGATTGACGCCACCGGCGCTGGGAATTCCCGAATCCCGCAGGGACGCTCAGAGCTGGGAGCTCCCGGGGGCTCTGGCGGTTCCCGGCGGATCCCCCGCTCACCTTCACGGCCACGTGGAGCTTCGCCGTTTTCTTGGAGGGCCCCGAGGCCTCGAAGGTGCTGCCGTCGATCTCCACGGACATGGTGAAGATGGGCGCGTGCACGGGGCCCGTCTGGGACACCAGCTTGTACTGCAGCCCCGGCTTGAGCTGGTTCAGCTTCATCAGCGCGTTCATGGCCTGCGGCGGCTCCAGCTTCTCCTCTGCGCGGGGACACAACGACGCCGCGAGTTTGGGGCTGCTCGGCGGCCCCTTCAGGGAACCAAAACCGAGTCCAGACTGGGATTTTCCCGTTTTGGGCCAGTTCCGGTTGGTGTTTGTTCACTTCAGGCCAGTCCTGATGGGTGTTTGCTAATCCCAGACCAGTTCCCGTGGGTCTGTTCCCATCCCAGACCAGTTCCCGTGGGTCTGTTCCCATCCCAGACCAGTTCCCGTGGCTCTGTTCCCATCCCAGACCAGTTCCCGTGGGTCTGTTCCCATTCCAGACCAGTTCCCGTGGCTCTGTTCCCATCCCAGACCAGTTCCCGTGGCTCTGTTCCCATCCCAGACCAGTTCCCGTGGCTCTGTTCCCATCCCAGACCAGTTCCCGTGGCTCTGTTCCCATCCCAGACCAGTTCCCGTGGCTCTGTTCCCATCCCAGACCAGTTCCCGTGGCTCTGTTCCCATCCCAGACCAGTTCCCGTGGCTCTGTTCCCATCCCAGACCAGTTCCCGTGGCTCTGTTCCCATCCCAGACCAGTTCCCGTGGCTCTGTTCCCATCCCAGACCAGTTCCCGTGGCTCTGTTCCCATCCCAGACCAGTTCCCGTGGCTCTGTTCCCATCCCAGACCAGTTCCCGTGGCTCTGTTCCCATCCCAGACCAGTTCCCGTGGCTCTGTTCCCATCCCAGACCAGTTCCCGTGGCTCTGTTCCCATCCCAGACCAGTTCCCGTGGCTCTGTTCCCATCCCAGACCAGTTCCCGTGGCTCTGTTCCCATCCCAGACCAGTTCCCGTGGCTCTGTTCCCATTCCAGACCAGTTCCCAGGGCTCTGTTCCCATCCCAGACCAGTTCCCAGGGCTCTGTTCCCATCCCAGACCAGTTCCCAGGGCTCTGTTCCCACTCCAGACCAGTTCCCAGGGCTCTGTTCCCATTCCAGACCAGTTCCCGTGGGTCTGTTCCCATTCCAGACCAGTTCCTGTGGGTCTGTTCCCACTCCAGACCAGTTCCCAGGGCTCTGTTCCCACTCCAGACCAGTTCCCACCAGTATTTTCCAATTGCAGATCAGTCCTGACCAGTCTTTTCCCATTTCACACCAGTCCCGACCAGAATTTCTGATCTCAGACCAGTTCAAAGTCATTTTTTCTCTTTTTAGACCACCTCCCGTTGGTCTTTAACCATTCCAGACCATTTCCCGTTGAGTTTTTCTCATTCCAGACCAGTTCCCATCAATCTTTTCCCATTCCAGACCATTTCCTGTTGAGTTTTTCCCATTCCAGACCAGTTCCCATTGAGTTTTTCTCATTCCAGACCAGTTCCCATCAGTCTTTTCCGATTCCAAACAACTCCTGATATTTTCCTCCCCGGTTTCTCTTCTCCCCAGTACAAATTTCCCAGTTTTACATTTTTTTATCCATCCCCACACCCTGCACCCCAAACTTCCGCCCCGTTTTCCCCCTCCCCGGGGCCGCACCTACCTCTCGTTAACTCAATACCTTTTTTCTGAATCTTCTTTTTCTTTTTGCTGGGGGATTTCTCCTCCCCGTCCTCCTCCATCGGCCGCTTCATGGGGGTCACGGCGTAGGTGGTGCTGGGCGGGATCTGAACTGCGGGGACGAGCACGGGACGCTCCCTAAATCCCGGGTTTTCCACCCAGAACTCGCCGGGGCGCGGCGCGGCGCCGGTACGTACCCGTGTAATCCACCGGGTTCTCGTTCTTTGGTTTCTTGGGCATCTTGGAGGGCAGGGGGTCCATGCCCAGGACCTTGTGGAGCTGGCCGAAGGCGGCGAGCCGGAGCGCGTGCTGGGGACAGGACCGGGGGTCACTGGGGGCTGCGGGACCCCCCCGTGGGGTCACAGCCCCCCCAGAGCCCCCCCTGCACCGAGCCCTCCGCAGCGGGACTGAGCTTTTTTGGGGGATTTTCACCCAAAACGGGGCGTGGGGACAGGGCGCCGCTCAACACCTGACTCCTCGCTCTGGGGGGCCGAACTACGGGGCCCACGCGGGTGGCCTGGCGGAGTCACCGCGGCGCCGAGTGACCACAGCACAGTGTGACCATGGCGCCGAGTGACCGTGGCGCCGAGTGACTATGGCACAGTGTGACCGTGGCACCGAGTGACCACACTGCTCAGTGACCATGGCACTGAGTGACCGTGGCACGGTGTGACCATGGCGCCGAGTGACCGTGGTGCCGAGTGACTATGGCACAGTGTGACCGTGGCACCGAGTGACCACACTGCTCAGTGACCATGGCACTGAGTGACCGTGGCATGGTGTGACCATGGCACCGAGTGACCGTGGCATGGTGTGACCACAAGGCCGAGTGAGTGACCACAGCACTGCGTAACCACAGTGTCGAGTGACCATGGCACCGAGTGACCACAGCACTGTGTGACCACGGTGCCGAGTGACCACAGTGCTGAGTGACCGCGGCACTGCATGACCACGGTGCCAAGTGACCACAGCACCGAGTGACCACGGTGCCAAGTGACCACGACACTGCATGACCGCGGTGCCGAGTGGCCACAGTGCCAAGTGACCACGGCACCGAGTGACCACGACACTGCGTGACCGCGGTGCCGAGTGGTCACGGTGCCGAGTGACCATGGCACCAAGTGACTGTGGCACAGTGTGACCATGGCACTGAGTGACCGTGACACCGAGTGACCGTGGCGCTGAGTGACCACAGCACGGAGTGACCACGGTGCCGAGTGACTGTGGCACTGAGTGACCATGGCACTGCGTGACTGCGGTGCCGAGTGACCATGGCACCATGTGGCCACAGCACTGCATGACCCCAGCACCGTGTGACCGTGGCGCCGAGTGACCAGAGCACTGCGTGACCACGGCACCGAGTGACCATGGCACTGCGTGACTGCGGTGCCGAGTGACCACAGTGCTGAGTGACCACGGCACTGAGTGACCACAGCACTGCATGACCATGGCACCGTGTGACCGTGGCACCGTGTGACCGTGGCACCGAGTGACCATGGCACTGAGTGACCGTGGCGCCGAGTGACCAGAGCACTGCGTGACCGTGGCACCGAGTGACCATGGCACTGAGTGACCGTGGCACTGAGTGACCGTGGCGCCGAGTGACCAGAGCACTGCGTGACCGTGGCGCCGTGTGACCGTGGCCTGAGCGAGCGCGGGTCTAATCTAGGCTGTCCGCGGGGCCGGGAGCGGGGCGAGCCGGGCGCTGGGAGGGGCCGGGTGGAGGTCACACTATACCTGAGCACTCTGTGTGATATCTTCCCTTTGTTGTCTGTCTAGATGCCCAATAGCATCAGTGGCTTCTTTTTCACAAGGGTCATAAATACCAGAACCATCTGAAGGCAGGAAACAAGGAAGATATGCAGAGAATTACCCCGGGTCCCTACCCTACGGGGCGGCTCCGGAGGCGCGGATTGCCGCGGGATCGGCCGCGGGAATGGCGCTCCCCGGGAGCCGGGCTCTGCTGGCTCCTCTCTCTAGTGGGGCTCAGGTGGCTCCGGGGATTCTCCGCGTGCCCGCGGGGGAACGAGGACGAGGAGGAGGAGGAGGAGGCGGAAAGGAAGAGGAGGAGGAGGACGAGGAAGGGGCTCCCGACCGCCGGCACCCCCCGCGCTCCGCCCGGCGCCGCTCCCGCCGGCCGCTCACCCGGCATGACGATCCCCGAGGCCAGGCACTCCAGCACGCGGCGCAGCGCCTCGCCCGCGCCCATCGGCCGGTTCGCCGTCCCGATGGATTTCTCGCACAGCAGCTCCAGGGGCTGCAAGGGAAGGAGGGAGGTGAGGGCGGGGAGACGGGGGAGACCGGGCCCGGAGAGGGAGCCTGGAAAAAGGGAGCCTGGAAAAAGGGAGCCTGGAAAAGGGAGCCTGGAAAAGGGATCTTGGAAAAGGGATCTTGGAAAAGGGAGCCGGGAAAGGGAGCCGGGAAAGGGATCTTGGAAAAGGGAGCCCAGGAGAGGAATTCCTCAAAAGGGATCCTGGAAAAGGGAGCCGGGAAAGGGAGCCGGGAAAGGGATCTTGGAAAAGGGATCCTGGAAAAGGGAGCCCAGGAGAGGAACTCCTCAAAAGGGATCCTGGAAAAGGGAGCCGGGAAAGGGATCTTGGAAAAGGGAGCCCCCGAGAGGAATTCCTCAAAAGGGATCCTGGAAAGGGATCCCAGGGAAAAGAGATCCTGGAAAAGGGAGCCCACGAGACGAATTCCTTAAAAGGGATCCTGGAAAGGGATCCTGGAGAAGGGATCCCAAGGAGGGACACCAGGAAACAGACCCCTGGAAAAGGGGCCTGGGACAGGGATCCCAAGGAGAGACCCCAGGGAGGGATCCTGGGAAAGGGATCTGGGAGATGGGCCCCAAAATGAGATCCTGGCAAAGGGATCCCCGGAAAGGGATCCTGGGAGAGGGAGCCCAGGAAAACCTCCGGGAAAAGGGATCCCCGGAAAGGGATTCCGAGGAAGGACTCCAGGGAAGGGACCCGTCCGGGAGCAGCTTCCGGTTCCCGAAGGAGGAGAGAGGTCAGGCTGTGGAGGTCGTGAATCGATAAAAGAGTTTGGTAAAAACGCGATCTGGTAATTAACAAAAGCAGCCGATGACGTGATCTGATAAGATAAAGTTGTTTGGCGATTGATAAATCCGTTTGTTAATTGATAAAGGAAAGCGATGGGCGTGGTTTGGTGACTGATAAAGCGATAATGGATAAAACTACTCGATATCAACACGTGAAAATGAATAAAAATACTTTAAAATAACGTGATTCGATCCTTTGATAAATCATAAAACAATTTGACAAAGACAATGATGAGGTTTGATGAGCGATAAAACGATTTGGCACTGACGAGACAGCTGATGCAGCCGACAAAAACGTGATTTGGTGGCCGATAAAATGCTCCGATAACGATGGGATTGAATAATCGATAAAACAACTCGACAGTGAGGTGAGCTGATAATCAATAAATCAATAACCTGAGCTGATAATTGATAAAGCAGTTCAGTATCAAGGTGAGTTTATAGAGCACAACCTGATAACAACATGAGCTCCTAATTAATTGATAAGGCGAGGCCAGGTAATGATTAATAAATAAATAAATCCACGTGCGCCACGGGCGTTTGATCCGCGCAGGAAAAGCCGCTCATCCACGGAAACCCCCGGCTCGGGAAAGCCCTGGGAACCTCGGGAAGGGGAAACGGGGGAATTACCCATCCTCGGAGCGGGGCCCAGGTGGGAACGCGGGTGCACAGGTCCCGCAGCACGCGGATCACGATGACGCACGACTTCAGCCCGTTGGCCCTGGCCTGGAAGCGGAACCAAAGCAGAGGAGATTCACCGAGCGCCCGCCCGCCCGCGCCGCCGACGCTCCCTCCGGGTGCTGCTTCGCCGAGGGGAGAGCCGGAGCCCGCGCCCGGAGCTCGGAGCCGCGCCGGGACGGCCCGGGGGGCCAAAGCCTTAGCCAAGGTCCTAGCCAAGGGGTTGGCCAAGGCCTTCGCCAAGGAGTTGGCCAAGGAGTTGGCCAAGGTCTTAGCTGAGGGGTTGGCCAAGGGGTCGGCCCGGGGGTTGGCCAAGGTCTTGGCCAAGGGGTCGGCCCGGGGGTCGGCCGAGGTCTTAACCAAGGCCTTGGCCAAGGCGACGTCGCTCCTGACACCGAGCAGCAGCTCCGCGGCCGCTCCGCACAAAAGGCTCCTAAAAGTCACTCCGAGCGCCCACAGTCCGGCAACCTCCGAGCGGCCCAGCGGCCGCTTGAAAACTCCAACTCCGAAAAAAAAACCAAAAAACACTCAGCCCCTTAAAAAAAAAACAAAAAAAAAAAAAGAGTTTACCAATGCTTCTACTTAAAGATAAATATAAGAACAAAATGCAAACCTGGAACCACTTGGCGTGGCGCAGAGACGCCAAGGCAGCAAGGCATTTCTGCCTGTCCAGAACGTCCGGGGAGTCGGTGACTGAGAGCGTTTCTAGTCGTGGATGGAATAAGAAGACAAGGCACGGTTTGACCAAGGGGCTTCTGTCGGGCCGAGGGGGATGAGGCAGCATCCTAACGGGCAGCTGAGGCTCCCAAAAAATCCTGCTGGGATGCTGGGAGCGGGAGGGGAAGGGGCTGCGGCCGCGGCCTCGCCTGGACGGACGGGGAGCTCAATTCCCAGGGAGGGACGGGCTGGAGAGTGTGCGGGAGGAGGAGGAGGAGGAGGAGGAGGAGGAGGAGGAGGAGGAAGGACCGGGCGTGAGGCTCGGTGCGGGCACAGAGATCCTGGATGGACGGACGGATGGACGGATGGACGGAGAGGCGGCGGCGAGGCCGGCGAGGGGGGAATTTGAGCGGGGCGGAATCGCCGGCTCCGCGGGCGGAGCGCGGGCGGCGGGGAGGAGGGGAAGGGCGAGGCTCGGCGAGAGGATCCAGGGAACCCTCCGCCCGGGAGGATGGCTGCCCCGGCCCCGGCCCGCGACAGAGAACGTCCTGTTGGTCAAAGGTCCAGCGTCCCTAAAATCGACAAACTAGAAGGCTCGGAGACGAGGTCAGAGATCAACACCAGAGATCAACAATCAAGAGCACAAAGAGGTCCCCGGTTTGTGCTGCAGCAAAACTGAGGAAGGGCCCGAAAGTCGCCCAAGAATGGCTCGAGGTCAGGGTTTTAGATAAGGCTAGTGCGGAGCGGGGGAACCGCCGGCCCTACGGAGCCCATCGGAATTGGAGCGCGCGGCCAGCGGCCGCCGGAACGCTGGTCCCAAAGGGAATTTGGAGAAGCTAACTTTATCCAAAACTCTGCATCGCTTTCCGGAATTCTGAAGCTGAGGCGCTGCCAGAGCCGCGGGAGGAGCCCCGGGCAGCCGGGGTTCTGCTGCAACACACACCGGGGGAACATCCCGGAACGTCCCGGTTCATGGACATGCAACTCCTCGGACAAGAAGCCTTCAAGAGGGGTTTGGTTTGGTTGTTTTTGGGTTTCTTAAACAAATCTGGTTTCTATTTTCATGTCACCGCACTGACATGGCCAGGGACAAACCACGAGGAATACAACGAAGATGATGAATTAGTGAACTAAAGGCCCAAGTGGAACCAAAAGAAAGGATAAAAATAATAATAGTAATACTTAAAAAATAAAACTAAAAAATAAAAAAAAAAAGAGCAAAATCCCCCGTGAAAGGTGCTCCTCAGCTTCGGAAGCTCGGTCCGGATATAAAAACCACAACCGGGATCCACAAGGGAGGAAATTTGGTTTGGATTTGGCCAGGAAGAGCCGCCCCGGGCCCGGCTGAAGCTGAAGAGCACCTTCCCGGCGGTTATCCGCGGGACGCCGGGCGCCGGCCGGCCGTACCTCCGGCCAGCTGCTTCTCCAGCTCCTCCCTGACCACCGGCGACGTCAGGTGGATGGTCAGCGACAGCGGCGGCTCCTTCGTGTTCTTGATGACGATGGCGGCGTCGGCCACCGACTGGATGATCTCGTACTTGTCCTCGGTGATGGCCTGCGGCGGCGGGACCCGGACGGTTGGAACGAGGTGGGGTTGAAATCCCTTTCACCCCAAACTGTTCCGTGATTCCGGAGCCCCTCTGCTCCGGAGCCGGGCTGGGAGAGCCGGGAATGTTCCCCTGGAGCCGGGAAAGCTCTGGGGAGAGCTCAGGGACCCTTCCAGGGCCTAAAGGGGCTCCAGGAGAGCTGGGAATGTTCTCCAGGGAGAGCTCAGAGCCCTTCCAGGGCCTAAAGGGGCTCCAGGAGAGCTGGGAATGTTCTCCAGGGAGAGCTCAGAGCCCTTCCAGGGTCTGAAAGGACTCCAGGAGAGCCGGGAATGTTCCCCTGGAGCCGGGAAAGCTCCGGGGAGAGCTCAGAGCCCTTCCAGGGTCTGAAAGGACTCCAGGAGAGCTGGGAATGTTCTCCTGGAGCTGGGAGAGCTCAGAGCCCTTCCAGGGCCTAAAAAGGCTCCAGGAGAGCCGGGAATGTTCTCCAGGGAGAGCTCAGAGCCCTTCCAGGGTCTAAAGGGGCTCCAGGAGAGCTGGGAATGTTCTCCAGGGAGAGCTCAGAGCCCTTCCAGGGTCTAAAGGGGCTCCAGGAGAGCTGGGAATGTTCTCCAGGGAGAGCTCAGAGCCCTTCCAGGGCCTAAAGAGGCTCCAGGAGAGCTGGGAATGTTCTCCAGGGAGAGCTCAGAGCCCTTCCAGGGTCTAAAGGGGCTCCAGGAGAGCCGGGAATGTTCTCCAGGGAGAGCTCAGAGCCCTTCCAGGGCCTAAAGAGCCTCCAGGAGAGCAGGGGAGGGGCTGGGACGAGGGACGGAGGGACAGGACAGCGGGAACGGCTCCACCCTGGGAAAGGGGCACGAACCCTTTTCCCGACGGGAATTCTCCACTCACCGCCAGCTGCACGCCCAGGTTGTCGGCGACTTTCTCCAGGAGCTTGGCCGTGGGTTTGTCTTTGCAGAGCAGCACCAGCTCCAGGTCCAGGTCCCCCTTGAGCAGGAGCCCTTTGGCCACCAGCCCCACGCGCATCACCCCGCGCAGGGTCCTCGTCAGCTGCTCCGTGGCCTTCTGATCCCTGGAAGAAACGCGGGGAAGGGTCAGCGCGGCGCCGCGGGGAGGGACCCGCGAGGATCAACCCGGCGCTCGGTTCATTCCCCCCGATCCCACAGCCAGGGAAGAGAAACCTTTCCCGTTTTAGGGAATTTCAGGGACCCGTGAGCCTCACCCTCCTTCCTTGCTCTCCTCCTCGGCCGCCGTCTCCATGGACTCGGTCTCCGGCTGCTCCCCGCTGACTTTCTCCTGCTCGTCGATCCAGTCGGAGACGGCTTTGAGCGCCCGCTCCGTGTGGGAAACCATGTTCTGCACGGCCTCCAGCTCCTCCTGCGTGGGGTACACGGCCGAGTGCTTGGCCATCACGTGCCGGTCGTCGTTGACGAAGATCCGCATCGGGCGCTGCCAAGGGGGGACCGGGAGCGTTCAGGGAGCGCCGGGACGGGGACGTTCACCCCGCGCCTGGGAACTCCCCGCCATCTCTCACCATTTTTGTTCTCTCCTGTCCGCCCGAACGGTTTCAGACGTGTTTATGTGGATTTCTCCGGCGACTGGAGCGTCGCAGCAGCGCGGCGTTCGGGGACCTGGAAGGGACGGAGGGTGGGTGAGCCGGGGCAGCCGTGGGGCACAATCAGACCGACAAAGCCCAGGCTCCTGCTCCCGAGGATTTCCATCCCTGAGACCCTTAGACCGACCCTCCAGCATCCGATCCTCACTCCCTTTGATTCCCGAGAGGTTGTCCTGTGAGATGGGGCTTTTCCAAAGCTCCTGCTCCCGAGGATTTCCATCCCTAAAACCCAGAGTCCGACCCTACAGCATCCGATCCTCACTCCCTTTGATTCCCAAGAGGTTTTCCTGTGAAACGGGGTTTTTCCAAAGCTCCTGCTCCCGAGGATTTCCATCCCTGAGACCCTCAGACCGATCCTGGAGCATCCGATCCTCATTCCCTTTTAGTCCCAAGAAACGAGGCTTTACCAAAGCCCAGGCTCCTGAGGATTTCCATCCCTAAAACCCAGAGTCCGACCCTACAGCATCCGATCCTCATTCCCTTTTATTCCCGAGAGGTTTTCCTGTGAAATGGGGCTTTTCCAAAGCTCCTGCTCCCGAGGATTTATATCCCTAAAACCCAGAGTCCGACCCTACAGCATCCGATCCTCACTCCCTTTTTGTCCCAAGAAACGAGGCTTTTCTAAAGCTCCTGCTCCCGAGGATTTCCATCCCTAAAACCCAGAGTCCGACCCTAGAGCACGGCAGATCCTCCGGGATCCTGAGGGAAACTCCCAGCTCAGATCCCTGATTTCACCCCAAATCCACTGCACGGCCCCAAAGTCGCTTTCCAGCAGGGCCAACGCGAGCCCAGCGGCTGCTCCGAGCCTCCTCCCCGAGTTTCTCCAGAGGAAACGGGACAGACGCGGCAAATCCAGGTGGGAAGTCAGTGCCCCAAAGCGCTGGAATTCAACAGATCCAGCCCAAACGACACCAAATCGCTGCCTTTCTGTGGGAGCCGCCCCCAGCTGGGGCAGCGGAGCCTTTTGTTCCGATTCCAGCGCTTTGTTCCCCGGCACGGAGGAACCGCCGGTGTCCCGGGATCACCCCCGGGCGCTGCCGGGATCGGCTCCGGCACCGTTCCCACACGGACGGGGAAGGATCAGCTCCCGCTGCAGCCACGGGCACTCGCTGCAGCCAATAAAATCAATTAATTAAATCCTCATTTAGCAGGACCGGTTCAATCCCGGCCCTGCGACACCCGACGGCCTCCCGGTAACTCGGAGGAAAACTCCAGGGGAAAGCCTCGGGAAACGCCGACCCGAGGATGAGGAAAACCATCGCCATCCTCTGCCTCCGCTTCCTTTCAGCGTCAAACCCGCCAAATCTGCCTGGCGACCGCAAATCCCACCTGGATTATCCCAGAGCTCCCAGCCAAACCCCGTTTCGGGGCAATCCTTCCCTTTTCCGTGCGTTTCCCAGGCCAGCGAACCAGATCCCGGCTCCCTTTCCCCTTTCCCCACCGGAATCTCCCCAATTCCGGCCTCCCCATTCCCGGCTCCGGCCGGGGCTCACATCTTTTAGGATAAAAACCAGGAAATCTCATTCCCTCCGCCCACCGCACACAATTCAGCTCCAAGGAAACCCCTCTGATTCCAACCCTGCCAGTTTATCCGCAGGACGACTTCAGAGCGTCATAAATCTGGGTTTAATTGTAATTAAACCCCGGCCGGCGCCGGCTGAGCAGGGAGAATCATTCCCAAGGAGCCTCTCCCGGCGCCGGGCCCTGCAGGCCCCGAAAGCTCCGTTATTTTCCTTAAAATTCCATCAATCTCCTCCAGGCTGGATAAGGAAAGAGCCGAAATCCCAGAGCCAGAATCACAACAACAGCCACAGAATCCCCCATTATCCCTCATCTGGGGTTTCTGGAGGGAGAAATCTGGGAGCTGATGCTGCAGCACCACCAGATTTGTGTTAAAAACCACAAGATCGGTTCAATCAGCACCCCAAACCCGACAAAGGCTGGAATTTCACCCGGTTCCAGCCTCGCCCCGGCTGAAATTCAGCAAACTCCCCGCTCGGATCTCCCAGGGGAAGGAGCCACTCTCCCAAAGGCGCTTTTGGGAGGACGGAGAGAAAAAAAAAAACAACCAAGGGACGTGAAAGGTTGGAATTTCTGCCCCGAACGTGGGAAAGTGTGGCACAGGCGAAGCCGCGCTCGGGTTCAAGGCCGTGTTTCAGGCAAGAATCGGCCGCTTTTATCTCTGTTTTGGTACCTGCCCGGGATGGACGAGCAGCCGGAACAGCGCGGCCCTCACGGGGAGCGGCCCGGGGAGCGCGGATTCCAGCGGGAATCCCGGGGCGAGGGCATCACAAACCCCTCGGTGCCGGGCGGGAAGGGGGAGCCGGATTTTTGTTCCTCTGAAGCCTCCGGGAACGGAGCGGCCGCGGATAACGGGGCTGGAGCGGCGGGAAGCGTGAGGGAAGCGTGAGGGAAGCGTGAGGGAAGCGTGAGGGAAGCGTGAGAGAGCGGGGAGAGAGGCCGGGAAAAGCTGAGGGGAGGAGAGCACGATCCTGAGGGGGGAGAGGGGATCAAATCCCCCGCAAAGGGGATGATCCCACTGCAGTTCCCAGCTGAGATGGGGCGGGATGGGGAGAGGGAAGAGGGGCTTTAAACCCCTCCAAGGGGGGCGATCCCAGCTCCTCCATGACCCCCCCACCCCGAACATCCCAGCCGGGGGCGGCTGAGGGGGTCGGGGAAGAACCGGCCCCGCTCAAACCGCCCCCCATCCCCGTCCCCAGGCGGGCGCGGGGCCGCGGGGC
>VYZT01012501.1:108576-146229 GCA_013400735.1 Pomatostomus ruficeps | reverse complement strand
TATATATAATTATATATATAATATATAAGCTACATATAATATAAGCTTATATATAATATAACTTAGTGTGCAGCAGAACTTTGTGTAATACACTTTCTCTAATACTAGCTGTATTTGTACTTACAAATAAGGAATATACACTTATTTCATATACAGAAATAAATCAAATGTATTCATAGTAGTTCTGGTTATGGACCAACCAAATTCTGAGAGAACTGCATACACTTTAGTTCAATAAGAAAGTATTTTTTTTCCAGACCGCCTTCTTTTTTGTATCCCTTTCATTGGAAAGTCAGATCTATAGAGACCAGAAGGATCGATCTCCCTATAAGCACATAAATAGCAGAGAAATGTCACTAATTTGGAATTCCAGTGTGATTTGGGCAAAGGGATCTTGCCCACATGTAAAACTGAGTGTTCAAAGCTTGGGCTACAGCTTAAAGGGACAAATTGGTGGTCGATGGGTAATTCCTTGGGTTTTAGCAAGACTGGAAAGGGCTCAAATATGAGCAGAATGCAAATCAGTTTATTGAATAATTACAAGCAGTAGTAGTGCAAGTATATAAAGAAGAAGCTGTATCTACCTGTTTCTGACAGTGTGAATGCTTCTAAGAGCACCATCAGCTGTGGTGTCACAGTCTGCCCACAACACTGAAGGGCTCCTTCCATCACGAGGTATCCCTGGCTTTGCTTTCCCTGTCGTGCTTCCATGGCACGCAGGTGTGCCTGTGGATTAACCCTGGGAGCTTTAGAGGGGTGCAAGGCTGTGATTGGTGCCCACAGAGCTCCAGGTGAATTTTCTTTAAGGTTTTGGGCTGTGTTCCCAAATACACATTTCACATGGGCTCCTCAGAGAGATTAGTATCACAGCCATTTACAAGGGCACAGAAAGGGCAAAGAGCTTCAGTATATTGTTTCTGTCTTGTGTTTGAAACAGAATGTGCTAATGCACAAATTCCACTGAATTCATTAATATGGAAGGAGGAAGTTTGGCATCTGCTTGGGATGATTTTTTTTTTAAGTGATCAGATCTGGATTATTCACATAAAAGTGAAAGTCCATAAAGGAAGGTTTGGCTGAGGCCTTCACATACACCAACAGCTTTTGAGATGGACTTTGGAGTGCTGAGGAAATTGCAGAGACATGAAAGCTGTGAATAACTTATGAGCATTTAAAAAGGACTTGAAGCTAACTTGATATGATCCAGCTAAAATAGTGGAGAAGGGCAGAGGATTTCAGTGATAAAGATTTAGACCGTAGGAATACAATTAAAAGGTTTGATTTAACTCTCTGAGAGATTACAGATGTAATAGTACTGTGCTGATATCACATGCTTTAACTGCTAGAGGACATTCAGCAAGTACAACGTGCTACTGTTCATTTAAAATAGCTGCCACTGTAGCACCTACAGTGTGAAACTGATGGGTTGTAAAAAATAATGCCAGTGAGAAATAATCCTCCAGTGAGGCTGTTTAAAACTGTGTCTTCCAAAGATGAGTGCTCAAAGGAAAGTGATGCTGCTTTTATGCATAACCCAATTTAAATATAAAATCACCATAGATAAAATATACAGATGACACAGAGGTTGGCAGCATGACCAAGATCGATGCTGAAGTTGCACAGAACACCATGGACAGTTTGGTAAACAGAATGAACCCATGCAATTAGCTCCGTTTTAATATCTTCACATACTGAGTTGTATGTCTGAAAAAAAATCAAATTTATAAGTATAGAGGGGAGGATGATATCCTTGGAAACAGCAACTTTGAAAAGTGCTTATAAATCATCTTGAACAACTGAGTCAATGCACACTTCTAATGTGATGTGTGAGGTAAACAGGATTAACGTGAATTTGTAAATCTATTCAGGAAGGCAGTGTGTAGGAGTAAAAAGGCAATTTTTTGTTTATATAAGCACTGATGAAGCCAGTACCAGAATATTGCTCACAAGTCAGATGTCAAGTGTTTCTGACAGTGGAAGAAATGGAGAAGGTGTAAAAAGAAAGCCACAAAGAGTATCTGAATCCTGGGGGAAAAAAGCCTTACTGTGAAGGACAGAATGAATGCAATTTGTTAAGCTTATCAAAAGGGACTCTGAGAGGTAAGTCCTGATTGTAGCACAGAAGTACCAACACATGGAGAATACATTAAAAAGCTTTTTACCTCAAAGAAGAAAATACAAGAAAAAACAAGCACTAGTAACTGCAGTAAACACATCCAAACTGTCAATTAGACAAAGATGAAGATGTCAATTAGTCAGCTGAACAGGTCTGGTCCATCCCCACACTTGGAATCTTCAGGCTGAAGCTGTTTCTTTCCAAACGATGGAGGGTTGCCTCATCAGGGTATTGGTCTTGGACTCAGAGTGTGGTGCCTGCTCCCTGTACATGATACAGCTCACTATACTCCCACCCTGCATGGTATTTATTTTTGCACAGAAATAGAATGACCTTAGAAACAATAAACACAAATATTTTAATTATAATATCTTCAACATCATTATGTATAAAACTGAAGAAAAAGGAAGCCTATAGCAGTAGTAAAAAGTGTTCTCTGATTATGATTATAAAATAAAAGTTGTCATACAAGATGGAACTTTTTTTTATTAACATGATAAACCCACTAGGTGGCACTGAAACATCCCTTTACAATTCTCATTTTGACCAATAGCCTCATTATCCAAATATTTTAATCAAGGCTAAAAGGAATTTATGAACCACAGCAGGAAGGATCCAAGAGACATAAAATTCTGATATTAGACAAGAGGAGTTTTCTTTCTTTTTGTTTATTGTACACAATATACTCTTCACTGTTTATTTTACAATTATCTGCATTGTATTTATGCACTTAAATGTTTGGAGGCTTTGTTTAAGGGAACTTAATTAGTACCAAATTATATTAAATGTTCCTTAGAATATGGATTGCTGGCTAGGCATTATTGTCTTTCTGCTGGAGTAAATTTAGTTGAATTAATAACAGCAATTCTCTATTTGAAAGTGAAATAGAGACTATGGGTTCCTGTCTCACTAGGACACAGCATCAAAACTGCCTGGAATTTTATTAATACACAATAACAGGAATTACTGTTCCAGTAAGGTGCAAGAAGTGTGCTGGTTATTTATAAAGACTCTTTTCTGGGATTTCATCTATATAATAAATTATTTACAGGTAAAATTGATCACTTTAAAGCTGTTTCTTCCAAACAAATAGATGTTGCCTTCATATACTTAAGGCATTAAAAGGACAGAAAGGAATCAGCTCCCATTTCACATTTTCCCAGAAAATTTTAAGATTCTCAGCTATTCCGGCTGACCAATGTGTGGGAATGATCACAGGAATGGTGAAACTGATTAAGTAAGGGAATTAATGCATAGGTCTGGTTGAAGAAATTTAAAGGGTGTATAGCATAGTGTAACACATCTGGTGTTATAAATTAAAAGTAATAGAGGATTATGGTCTCTGATACAATTTTAGTAAAAAAAAAGAAATACAAACCTTCTGCTGATGACCATCTCATGCTGAAAACACATTCAAACGCTACACATATCAGCAGGGTGACTAGAGGTGACTGTAAATGTCTGGATGTGCCTTGAGTTTGGCCCTTCAGAGAATCGGAGCTGGCACGTCCCCTCCTTGGAACTCAGAGCCTGTAAGTGTTTCTGACAGGTTGGGCTTTAGGAGCTTTACTGGTGAGCCAGGTGAAAACTGTCCTTCTGCAGAAGGAGGTGTTAGTAAATATAATTGTTTTTCATCCCAGAATACAGATGCTTTGCTACACAAAGGGCTACTAACAGCAGCCTGGTGTAGAATATTAAAAAAATGCATGTAGAAACTTGATAAAATCAGCCCCAAAAATTCACCAACTGAACAAGCAAATAATTGCAAAAGCCAGTTTGGTAAGGGCTAACAAATCCTAAGCAGAAAAGTGAGAATAATGGGAATTTGGAAGGTGGGGCTATCACTGCAATATGTGAGCACTACACATCGGCTGCAATCAATAAAAGAAGCAGAGCTACTACTGCTTAAATACCTATTGACAAGCAAGACACAGGTCATTAGACACTGAATCTGATCTTTTACCCATTTACCACACTGTAAATGGGTAAAAGTGTAACTGTTACTGTTACAGTAACAGTAACAGTTACACTGTAGTGTCACATTTAACTTCAGAGCAGAGAACTGGAACTATTTTTCTGGTTCTCTTTAGCCAGTATCTGTTTATTGCATTGTCATCCTTGAAAATGGGTGTGTAGCATCGCTGCTAAGCCTGTTATCTTTTTTCATGGAAATCACCTGGAGTTTTTTATAAGGCCCCTATCTCTTACTTCAGCTCAGTCAGTGGTGAAATCCTTTCTTGTGTTACAAACCAGTATCAAGCTGAAGATGACTTGTGCCGAGGCAGCTGAATCGCTCTACACCTGAGCTGAGTTGGGATGAGGTTAAACGTGGGCCAGCATCACACTACAGAGAGAGACACAGAGCTTCATCCAAATTCACATGGGCTGTGGTACCAGAGCAGGAGGCACCTGAACAGGTCCACACAGATCTTGGTGTCTAATTTTTTTAATTAGTCATCTGCCAAACTGTCAAGCTCAATGCAGGCACCCAGCCCTGTAGCTGGAGAGTGTCAGTTCCCTCTGTGACTGAGGACCCCAAAAGCTGGCTCAGCTGAACACGGATATGGGACCTCAGCTGATGTCTTTGCCCTGTGTCATATATATGAAATTCTTCTCACTAACTCAGTCTGTCATTCAGTTACAGATGTTTTTTTTTTTATGAATTCTTTTTTCTTGCGGTTCTTCATTTTATGACATTAATGTGGCACTATCAGCAGCTCAATCATGTCAATGTCAACCAATTAGAGATAATTTGTGTGGGCACTGTTGCATTAGCTAACTGTAATTTCATTCTGTGGTCAGGTATTGTAGTGGTTTTCTTGTTAGTCTTTGAAATGTTCATAATAATCTCTCCATAAGAATGAATAACATGAAAATGTGGTAGCTTCAATCATTTTTATAAGAAACAAAAATAATTGCATTTTAATTGCTTTTATTTGTATGGTTTTTTCCTCCCTCATTGTAGCTGTTCCTTGCTTCAAGAATAGCTACAGCTCTGGATAAATCACATTGGGTCATGGGGGCAGTTTTTACTCAGTTAAGCCATATGGTTTGTGTTCCGTGTCCTGCCTTGTTGGGAATGCAGGTTCTTGGGTCTTCTGGTCCTCAGTGTGGCCTCTGACCATGACTTTGTCATTGTATCCCGGTTTGTTTGGCTCCTGACCTCCACTTGTCCTTGCTATACTTCCAAACTGCAGGCTGTGATCTTGTCGACTGAGGGTTCAACAGACTCCTCTTTAGGACCTCTGTGCTCAGCCCTTTCTTGCCCTGGCTGGAAAACTCTTTCTTTTTGAAAGTCCAGTGATCTTTCCCAAGCCTCACATCCATGGCCTGGCCTGATTATTTTCCTGTTCTATTTTTCCAAACGGACCCTGGATTTTCCTCTGCATTCGGCTGCTGCTGGAAGGGCCTTTCACAGAGCATGGCTGGGAGCTGTGACTCGGTGACAAATCCGGCTGCCCAGCTGTGTCCCAGGTGTGCAGTCACAGCACCAGAGAGGCTCCATGGTGCCACTGGAGGGTGAAACTGCACTTAACAAACCTTTTGTGAAGGAGGCAGGACCTGATGCTGGTCAGATCTCTTAACAGGTAAACGTAGCCATCTAAAGTATTTCCCTGTCTCTCCAAAAATGGGAGACTTTTCATCTGTTATCCTAAGAGACAACTCTTCCCAGCTCCAACACAGAAGCATAGTTCGTTTTCCCAAAGGCTTTTTTTTCCGCTCTAGAATAATAACATTTTGCTTGGACTATCTTCCTCTTTTTCACTAACTTTTTCAAGTATTTCTATGTCTCTAATTCATCTTCTTTTTCTTGTCATAAAAAGGGACAATTACATCCGTATAATATATAACCTGCACTTAAGAGGATATTTTTATATGTCATCTGTGAAACAATTCCTTTGTTCATAACTCTGCGTGTATTTTTATGGCAACCTGGCAATGTTTTTCTCTTTTTTGTATTTATTAAACATAACAAAAGATTTAGTTCATTTGCACTCATTATTTAAAAGATTACTCACCCCCAGTTTGAGAATTTTAAAGAAAGTCCACAAAACATAAATTTTTGCCTACCTTTTAGTTTGAGTCTATCAAAACAGAAGTATTTGTCCAAAATTACATTACTCCTAAGACAGTGGTGACAAATGTATTTTTATACTTGGAGAAATTAGTATGTCTTGCATTCACCCTGCAACAACTGGGTTAGCCTGGCATACTTTTTTCCAGAGCTGTTGAGGGATTTGTTTAGCCCAATAGGATTTGTATTGATTTCTGTTTCACTTTTTTTTTTTTTTTTGGTGATCTTTATTCTTGGAGGTTTTTTCTTCTATTGATTCTGAAAGCTTTAGCCATTTGGTTTATTACAAATGTTGCTATATTTATGCTGTAATTCTACTACAATAATCAAGAAGTCAGACTTTCACAGACTTTCACACACACATACACCCCCAGCATAAAAATATGTACACATGCAGAACTGAACTTTCAATTGGTTTGCTGGAATCTGAGTTCTCTGAAAAGAGCTTACCATATTTTTTTTTTCCACAGATGATTTTTCAGGTGATTTAGGGACATTAATTTATAGTATTAATTGGTAGTTATTGGATGCTATTGCTCATTCCACTTATCTCAAAAGTGTACTTGAAATTTTGGTGTAAGCCAATGAGCCCTGGTTTGTGTCCTGAGTATTTCGTCTATATTTCATCTGTATAAATATGAGACCATTGCAAAAGAAATTCAAGGATTCTTGTAAATAAAAGTAACTATAAGTAGACAAACATAAAATTTAAAGAGAAGCTTTTCCTGGTTGACTATCAAATACGCTTAACAGAAACAAATTCCCTTAAATGAATAAAATGATCAAGAGAAACTCGACCGTTCTAGGAAATCCCAAATTTATGTTTCATCAGTTAAACTCAGAAATAGCAGTGCTTTAGCTGCCCGTAGATGTTTTGATGTGTAACTCTATTATTTTGTAGTACACCCAGGATTTGATCAAAACCCACGAGCAGTAGTTGCTTGACTTTAAAAGTCAGATGTTCCCAGAGAAGTCAGAGGGACTCAGTTGTTTAACATCTAGCAATCCTAAGAGGATCTCTCTTAGGAAGGAGAGAAAAAAAGGTCTTATAAGGATGTCAGCTCCAACAGCACTGGTTATTAAGAATGACAATTCCAAACAGTTGAATTATGCTAGCTAACCCAGTGGATCAGAGGACTCTTTGATAGCAGTGCTGCAGATCAAACCTTGCCAAACTTCAAACTGCAGCTGCGTCCCAAGAGGAAAAACTTTCTCCATCTAAGGCAGAATTTGGTCAGCTTCCAAAAGTGATTTATTCCTCCCTTCTTAATAAAACATCTTTTGCAGTTTTAGGTGTGACAGACACTCTCTGTAGCTTGGAGGGCTCTGGGTGTACCAAACTAGTGAGAAGCAGTTACCCATCCCACCCCCAGGCAGGAAGCATTGACAGATATTTGCACACACCGTGGGGTGTGATGAGCCAATGGCCAGAGAGGGGACTGGGGCTGGGCGGAGTGAACGCTCTTATCTGGTTTTACTGTAAAGCACCTGAGTGATAAAGTCAGTTCCCACTGTGGGGCTGGGAAATGCTGGTACAGTTATACACCCTACATGCTTGAATGAATAGAGATCCTGATTCAACCAGAATTCCACCCCGATTCTCTAGAAATGTGGGGTTTGCATTCAGAATAAGGTTTTATCTCTGCTCTTAAGTGCTGAAGTTAGCACCCAGTATTTTGTGGGTTGCGGGAGAGGGAGAAAAGAAGATTTCTCGTGTTATCAGAAGGCAAGTGCTAAGTACTAGACTGGCTTACCACCACTGGAGGCACCTAGAGCTCAGTAGATTTGGAAATTTTTCTCGACTGTCAAGCAGTGTTGCTGGAGCTGAGCTATTTCAGGGAGTTCATTACAGAATTGCATTGTCGAGGAATGAACTCAGTGGTCACAGCTCCTGTTCAGAGTTATTGATGGTAACAGTGTCTTCCTCTCAAATAAGACCATGTCACTACCTTTAAAAATAGGAGACCATTCATTTGAAAAATAGTACATCAAGAGTAGAGCCAGCAGTGTAGGAACTGAGCTTCATGGGTAGTTTACCATGCACTGTGGCCTCTGGGCCACAGAGAGGAACCTACAGACAGACAGCTGTTGAAATTAAAGACAAAACACAAACCTCTGCCCACTTCAAAATGAATAAAATTTTATTTTAATGAAAAGTAAAGGCAGATAGAAACTGTGAATTAATCAAACAAAAAATAGAAGCAAATCTGATAGAACCTGAGAAAACAGTTAAAAATTCTCAGACTTGCTTCTATGATGCTCCATATCATATGTCACATCCTATTCACTTCCCTGAAGACTTCTTTTGTGATAAATGCTGGAAAAGAGAAAGAATGGAATTCTAGAAAATGAAATCTTATGAGTTTAGCATGGTTTTTACAGAGAAATTTTGAAACATTGAGCTGTTTTATTTTTCTTTCTGAGAAAACTAATGAAAAAAATAACAAATAAAGTACAAGTAAGTTGCATTACTTCAACAGAAACTTGAAAGTGATTATAAGAGTGAGTAATGCAAATTTCTCAGGACTGTCATACTGCTTGATGGCAGTGGCAGCTGTGTCTTCATACAGCTCAATCAGGGGCTCTGAAATGAACCTTTAAAACCTCTTTGTTTCCCAAATGGGACTTCAAACTATTTTTTCTCTTTGTATTGTGACACAGGCTGACAAGGAATTTGAAGTTAGGATTGACATTTAGAGAAAAACATTTTTTAATAAGTTTTTGTAAGGAATTTGTGAGTGGACAAAATAAAATACTAGAGGAAAGGATGCTATTATTATCCTATTTCTCCATACTCCCATCTTCCATTTAACTGACAGCTGGAGGTAAAGGTTAATTTAGCTCCTAAATGCATAATCTTTTGCAGCTTTCAATGAACAAATGATTTCTATTAGTCCCCCCCATACATCTTCTTTGTGCTAAAAGCATATGTTTAAATTCTTCTTTTTGCTTTCCTTTTCTGTAGAAATTATATTCCTGGACATTTGGAAATAAGCTAAAACAAATGCATGTTGGAGTGTGTCTGCAATGAGAGGATGTTTAGGTGTGTACATACAATAAAAAACTGCTTATCTAGAACCGCTGCTAATCATCTCAAAGGACACCTTTAAAACTAAAATTCTCAAACACTTAAAATACAGAATTAAAATGGCATACCATTTGCAGAATTTCAATTTCTGTTTGGAGAGTCTCACAGACACTTTCCAAGCTATCATCTTTGCATTTTTCCAGCTCTTTCTTAAGTCTGCATCCAAAACCAAATAAATTTTCAGGTCAAAGAACTGTTGCTGGGTAACTATTTTTTCAGCTTTGCTCCCAGTTCTCAATTTGACTTGCGTGAGAAAAGCCTCATTGATCTATTTTCCTGGTCAGGATTTAAGTTTGCTAGTTAGACAAATTCCTGGACTGTCTTGTTTCCATGAACTGTGAAAGATACATGGCCTCATTAGTCATCATTTTCCTTATTTAAACCTGTGAATTGGAACGGCGATAATTAGAAAGTACCATATGTTCCTGCTCCTGTTTTTCCCGGGTATCTCCTTGTAGCCTCTGTTGGAGACAAAATGTTGGATTGGGTGGGTGCCCTGCCCGGCCCTGTGCCGGCATTGCTCCGGACCCTCCACGGCTGTTGTTCGTGGGAGGAGAGCTGGTGTCTGTACAAACAGTGTGATGGGTGAGGATATGGGGGTGAACGCCTCTGAAATGGCTCTTAGTGTCTCACCTGCCTTTGGGCAGCAGGTTTGGTGCAGAGCCCAGACAGCTTCGCTCCTGAAACAGACAAGGCTCTGCACAAGCCTGAACTTCTGAACTTCGGGACAAAATAGTAGTTTCGAGGGGGAATATGTGGTAGGCGGCTCGGGCAGGCTGTCCCTCCCAGCCTCGGCCAGCGGGGAAGGGAAGAGGGCACCATGCGGCCGGGAGTTTGGGATCAAAGGAGGCTGCACCCTCTGAAACCTCGAGGGAAAAATCCCGGGGCCATGTGCCCCGGTGGGCTCTCCCCCTTTATTCAGACAAACTTGCAGGACTCCTCTGTCTCCTTTTTGGACATAAACCTCTGGCGTTTGTGGATTTTCCTGACATTCCGGTTCTTTCCCCCCCGCTCCCACTATTTCTCAGCACTTACTGTTTCCCAATATTCTCACCCAGGAGTTTCTCCAAATTTCTACAATAAGGATTACTTCTAATATAGATATTTCTCCACTCGAAAGATTGTTCAGTCCTGCTAAAAGGAGATACCTAAACTCTGCACGTCAGTGACTGTAGTGGTTTAAATTAATACCTGGGAGGCCCAGAGAAATCTATGCCAGAGCTTTCAGTAGTCTGATAAATACAAGGTGATGAGATTATACCAAGTCTTTCCATGGCTGTCATGAGAAAAGCATAATGACAAAGATAAACTTGTTTACCCTAATGCAGTTTCAGGAAACAATCTGAATATTCTGGACCATAGAAACAGACTAAAAAAAAAAGGAAGGAAAGTATATATTCTGCTTGTCATTAAATGGCTAAACCAATGTATCAAAGCAGGACCTTGCTTCTTCTGAAGTTGAAACAGAAGGTAGCAACTATTTTTGCTTTTATATACTACAGTAGACAATAAATTATTTGACCTTATTATATAGATGATGCACCTCTTTAGCTGAAAGTGGCTTTAATAAAGCCATTTTCTTGCATAGTTTTCTATGCAAGAAAATGGCTTTATTAAAAGGTGTATCTTTAAACAGAGGAATAGCTTGGTCACCATGCAGCTTTAGAATAAGAGTAAGACTGGACTGGAAGTTAATTTTTGATGTTCCTTTGGAAAATGTAAATGTCTTACCATCAATATGCAAAAAGCATGAGCTCTGTGTGCTTGCATTAAAAAGGAGTACATGCCCCTTCTTTCAGAAATATTTCTCATAACACATACAAGTATCAAATAAAATAAAAATTTGAACTACACTTTGAGAAATGAAGTTTTCACTGCACTGTGGTACCCTGTTAGTTTTCAGTCCATTTCACTGAGAGAAGTTCATTTCAAGGTCTAAGATCAGCTTGTGATCTTGATCAAATCTGCTTAACTTCATTGCCTTGTCTCTGCATTTGTTCCTCTCTGTGTTCTCTATCAGTGTGATATTAGAACCCTAATTTGCTTGAGACAAACAAAAGCCCTACTTTGCCTAATTTACTTTGGGAAAAGACAGAGTCTGTTGATCTCAGAGAAAAGGCTCTCTCATTGTCTTTCACGTGGCAAAACTGCTGCACAGCCTGTTTGCAACCTGTTAGCTGAGAATGATACCAGTCCATGCTAGGCCTGCATTAGGGATAGACCAAGCAGAAGATAAGCACTAGGAGGTGCTTATCTCTGTCTTGAGATTGTGAAGTAATTTCAGTTGGTGATGTGCTTTGAAACTAATATTTTGTGTATGGATTTTAAAATTTTATTTCAAATATTTTATAAAACTTTTAAATGTAGTGACAGCACAATTCCTTACATAGCATCAGGTAGGGGTGATAAAAGACATTCATTCAAATGTGGTGTTTAATTCTTACATTAATCAATTGATTCGGCTTTCAGGTCTTCCTTCTTTCTTATTTAGAAGCTAGATAATTACAGTATGTGCCAGGAATATTATACTCACAAAATAAGAGCTGTCTGTTAGGTTACAGTCTACAAAATTAATGCATTGGAGATGCCTGAGTTACTGAATAAATGATGAAGTTTTACCAGAAGGAATGTGAGACAATGGAACTATTAAAAAAAAAATGTTTAACCTGAAAGCAGATTTAGTTTTTTCATTTTACATTTAAGATAAGCAGGATATTCATATTCATCTTTCCACTATCAGATTGAATGTTCAAACCAATTATTCATGAAACTGTACTGTCTAGATGGAAGGCAGGTTTTTTGTCACCTTTGAAAATGGAAAAAGATGTAACTTTTGCTAGAACAAGGATTAATTTGACAATTATACCCTTTTTATGACTACGAAAAAAGGCAGATCTCTTAGGAAAAATAATCTGAAAAATCACATTAGCATTTGGCTCCCCATGTCCTTTGGTTTTGTTATATTTTTAGCATTTTGTTCTCTTTGGTGACAATAAAATAGATCTGTAAAATAAGTCATGGCTCTGGGCTAACAGTGTCTTGGTAAGTTACAGCATCACAGGCTCTAATGAACAGCTGGAGCTTAAATGCCAGATTTGCAATAGCCAAACCTAGACTTAAATCAAGCAGGTGGGACAACAACATCAGCATTTTTGGATGCTGTCTTGTCCTAGACTGAGCTCTGCCATCAATGGCCCATTTTCCATTAGTCTTGAAAGCTACAAGTGACAGACATGAAGAAGGAGGAGGCCACTGAAGATGATCGATTTTGCAGCTCTGAAATGAGCCCAGCTATTAAATGTCATTGGCATTTGTGGTTGATACACATTCTTCTTGAATTTCAGCTCTATATGCACACGGCAAAGAGGAAAAATAATTTGAAATCAATACATGCTGGTATTATAAATTGAACTATGAGGAAAATAATGTTATTGTCAAGCAGGTCTCTCTGCAAGTCATCCATAGGTTCAAATTACTGGATCAAGGCTTCAGTATCCAAACCTTGCATTCCAAGAATAATTTTATATAGAGACATCTCAAAGGAGAAATAATTTCTATAGAAGGTAGAGTTAATACTTGATTTTAGAATCTTTTTTTTCTTTCTAGTGGGTGTGAAAGACCCTACCTAGTTGTTGCTGGAGTTGCAGAAGGAGCAGACTGTCTCATAGTTATGTTCTGCTGACACAAGTAAAAATTTTTTTCTGTATCCTCCTTTTTGTCTGTGCCTTGTTTACGACCACTATTTTATTTTTTAATCATAAATTTGAGGGAAAACATTGTGGTGTATTATAAAACAGAATTGCTTGACACTGATATACGGGGCATAGAATTCATGGTACAAAATGAAATTCCTTAGGAAGTTATATGTAACATAAGAGTATATATCTTGGTTTTCTTGGATTTCATCATCAGGAGATATATTTATCAAGGTTTTAAGACCTTATTGGGACTGAAGAAAGGTATTGAACATTTCAGTTTATTGTCTCAAGCTCAAGTAGAGGTAAGACATTGAGATAATTCTCAGTTCAGTACTGGGATTGAATTAATGTTTATGTTTCTACAGTGAGAGCAAGATTTTGCTGGTATTTACAATTTGCTGACACTACTAAACAGAATATGCTATTGATACAGCTGAAGAAGTCAATAAATTTCAGACTATTATCAATTGATTGAGGAAAACAAAGTCCTGAATGGAATTCAGTATCCCAAAGTATAAAGTCAAGTATTTGAGTTACACGAATAAATGTAAAAGTCTGTGCTTGATGGTGCAGAAGGATAATAAAAATTAAGCAAGTGACCCAGTAGTAATAAAAAATGCTAGCAAGAAGATGAAACATGAACACAAAGAAGGTACTAGACTACAGAACAATGGGAATTAAATTAAATTAAAAGAAGTAGAGCCAGTTTAGGTAAAATAGGAAAGTTTCTGCTTTTGCTGTCCTGAATAAAATGTTAAATGTAAAATAGATAGTTACCATTGATTAAAGCTTGCATTTTGTGAATGCTGTCAGACAACTATTTATAAGAGTAATTAGAGATCTTGAAAAGTGTGGTGGTATTCTCCAAATACATAAAACACCACAAGATATCTTTAAGAAATATATAGTAATAGGTGAATAAACATGGAAAGGTTAAGGCACACTAAATTAAATTGCACATCTAGGATGAGATTTGCTTTTGTGCAGACAGCAAACCAAAGTTTTGACTATTTTTCATAGGAAATGCAAGAATGAGCTACACAGAAAAGAAAAAATACACAAGCATGTATGGGAGATGTGAAATGAAAGGTGTTTCTAGGGGTCAATAAGATTCCTTTTGAAAGGCAGGGAAAGTAAATAGGGGTCAATGGTTCTTCTGGTTCAATTATCTTGATTTTTCTACTGGACAGAGAAAATGAGATCTTAATCTGGGTGTATTAATATAGCTACTCGATTGCTGAAATTAGTATCTCTATAATGTACTGCTGTCTTCATGAACATCATCTTAGAGCTAAAAAGGATTTAGAACTGTCCTTGTTTCTTTCTGCTTTATGGGCTCTCCACGCTCTGCTCCTCTTCCAGGTGGAATGCATCTTTCTTGACAAGTAGAGGAGAGATTTGTACAAAGTATTCTTACGCTCTCCTGGGGTTTTTTTTGTTGGAAATAACTCTTGCTTTTATCTTGTCCACAGCTATATTTTCTTTTGATGTTTATAGCTGTGTTCTGCTCACATAGTAAGCTCAGACATCTCTGCTCCCAGGTCCCTGTTACTGAAGTCCTTAATTGTGTACAAGTAGATAAACTTGCACTGTATAAAATTATATTCCTCCTTTATTTTTAGTAACTCTTCTACAAGGTGCAGAGTTTTTTAATTGTTTAAGACACTGTTGTCTTAAAGCACTTTCTAGTCCAATCTCATTACTTAAAACATTAAGCAAGACCAATTGTGACTGTTGTTACCTTTGAGTCCCAGAATTTTTAATTGCAGACCTATTACTCTTATTATTTGTCACTTCCTTAATTTTTTTAATATGTCTTTCCTAGATTAGTGAGTAGTTTTCCGTGCAGGATAACATCAAATACTTTATTTATGTCTAGATGGATGGCATTGGAATTTTCTTTGTCTAACCTATCTGTTGTCTTATAAAAAAAGACATCATTAGTCAGATTTGATCTACTTTTTGTAAATCCATACTGCAATTCATAATGGAAAGCTATTTTAACATAATTCAAACTATAATAGTTCCACTAGGCACTGCTATTAAAAAGAAAAGCTCAAAAAATCAATGAGGAGATTGCCATTGAAAAACTCATTTTGAACCACATATATTACTCCAGAGACTGATATTTTCTGATTATAAAATTTAACATCAAATTAAATAGCAAAAAAAAATTTTAACCCACTAGAAGCATGCATGGGCTTAGGCACTCTGCTGTCTGCATGAAAAAATTGTGCAGCTCTAAGGAATATATTTCCTGTATGATTTGTATGAAAGAAAGAATTCGTTTCCTTCCTAATTTTGGTAATGGAGTTTCTTTTTCTGGATTATGAAGAATAAGAAGGAATACTATATTTATAGGATTTAGACAAGTATATAAAGTTGTGAACTATTTACAAAGTAAGAAGATTTCATGCATTTCCTTTTTGCTACCTCTTTTCTGAAGTAGAAGAGAAATTCAGGTTTCAAAGAAGCATTTTATCCTTATTCTACCTTTTAAATAGGCTGAAAAATATCTATTTTAGGTAGAAATGCTCTGGTTTTAGTCTAAATGAACTTCAATTAAAATTTTTTCCAGGCTGTTTTACTTAAGGCAACACAAAAATTTAAAATTAAAATGTGAAAGAAGATAAATAATTAATATAGTAATTACAATGGATATAACAGTGAAATGGCAATTAGGAATCTACTAGTATCAGTCAATCTCTGTTTGACTCCTGCCTTGTTCCACTGAAGTGATGGTCCTTGCTACCTGCCAGGGAAATGGGACTCCAGAGAGCTGATGCCAAAGTTCTTTCCTGCTGTTTTGTGTTTGAGGATGGCATTGGCAGAGCAGATGATTAAAACAAGGCTTTTGATCTTAACTGCAGCTCTCTTCGGGGGAAAGAAAAAAAAAAAATATAAAAGCTCTCTTTTCTTAAAAATTTCTCTGAATTATGCAACTGTATCTTGAGACCTGCATTTTCCAAGGTGCCTGCTAACCACACCTGTGCTTAACATCCCAATTCTGGTTGGCTTTTTCCTGCATCCCATGTGTGCATCAGGACAAGCCTCTGGCTGCAGCCCCAACAGCTGCTGGAATTACCAGGGAGTGCCTCTCACGGCCCTCTGTAATTCTTTGATGGATTTGAGAGAAATTTTATGAAACTGCAGACGAGGTATAGGGCATTTTTCTCCGATCAAAGATGAATTGCTGTCATTTGAATTAGCTGGCTACACTCCTCAGCTGAAACACAATTTACTTTTAGATATATACTTAATTGCAATGAAGATTCTTGCCTTGCCAGCTACTTTTGATATTGATTTTTAAGCTGGGACTAGGGATGTGATACAGTAACAGACTTGCAGGGTGATCTGGGAGCTACATATATCAGGTTATCGATGCTGACTCTCTCTCACATTTGTTTTAAGGAAGCATCAAAAAAAATGGTATTTTTACCACTTAGAGTGGTGTGGCTTCCAGTTCTGTAAAAAAAAAAAAAAATTAGATTTTGTGCTTATTTCATAGAAAAAATATGCATTTTTGAGCCACACTACTTGTGTAAAAATATTATCATCTTTATGTATAACAAAAATGATTTTCAGTGAAAATTAGAATTCTATTATTATCCCTCTGTATGGGGATAAAAACACTAATCTTGTTAGGCTAAAAAGGGTTGTTTCTCAGACACAGAAGGTTCAATCACATCGATTTTAACATGACCAAAATTGACTCCTGTTAAGATATGCACAAGTATGTGAGTGCATCTCGACAAGGAGAACCTTCAAGGATGAAAACTATGCAACCTCCCTGAGTGACCTGTGCCTCCTCCTGATAAAAATTCTTTTTCCTTAAATACACTCTAAATCCTCTTGTTTCCACTTCTGCTCTTTGCATTTTGTTCTGCTGTGCAGATCCTGGCTCCATCCTCTTGATGCTACGTAGGTACTGGAGAGAGATCAGGTACCTTCCAGGGGACTGTTTATATAGTGCACTATTTATGGTGTGTAATACTTTAAATCCCCTTTCATTCTCTTAATTCCGTAGTCCAAACCAAGAAGTGATGAGTAGGCTTTGTTGAATTGATAAAAAGCCCCAAAAAACTGCTGGAGTTGTGAGTCTGATAAGGTTTGGGGTGGTTCTAACGAGCCCAGCACTGACACAGAGAGGCAGGCAAGTGAGGGCTGCCTGCTTGGCTCTCCTGAAAAGCAGAATCTGTTAGTGCTGACGTGGAAATACAGCAGCACAGCTCTGTTGCTTCTGGCATCTGAGTTAACTTATTCAGGGCTATCTCTCTCTATAAAGCATTGAGCTTTTCTGATCAAAAGCAAGTGCAAGATAAAAATGTGATTTAGACAAATTTGTCCTAAATTTTTTCCAGTATCTGAAATGAAAATATGTTTCAATTTTAAGAAAATGCATTCAATATATTACTAGACCTCAAGAAGGGCTTGCATTTTCTGATAGTGGTAATAGCAGCAGGAGCACTTTACATTTTGCACTACATGCAATTATCAAATAATGTTAGCTTATCTTGACCATAAAAGGAGGCGTTTTGTGAAATAAGAAACTCTCATCATCCTTCCTCCTTTGGTTGTAAATGACACTTGCTGATTTTGCAGTGAATAGAATTTAATATCTTTTATCCAGTTTTCCACCCAGAGAAAACCAAAAGTGTCGTTCTGGAGAGCTGTGAGTTAATGTCCCTGCATAGAAGGACAGACACACAGGATTTGATTGATGCCTGGGATCTCAGTGGCAGAGCTGGAGATTAAAAGTATGATAATGTTGGCTACTTCTGTACCTTACACACAGGAAACCTGTTACAGAAAACTAATTACACAAAATTGGGTGTTCAGTGGCATCATGGCAGTAAACTACTCCAAGGGAAGTATGTTATTTGGAGGGAAGCTGACAACCTCATGTATCACAACCCCTAATATATCACGACTGAATGAATAATGTAAAGGAGTGAGTTACAACGTGCTGTCCTGGAGAATCGTTACTGTTATTATTATTTACACTGTGTCTTCTATGTATATGTTGAATGCAAATATTTTGCTGCTGTATGCAGGATTGTGAGCTAATTAATTTTTATGCTGAGGGGATTTTGGCCATGTCTCAACACCATGTAAGAGGTTGAAGAGAGTTAGTAATAGGGCTGATATATCATTTTCTTTCAAAAACCGGTATTCAGCAAAAAATGGGTCATTACCAAATCATCTTTCAGACAATTGCTCAGGGTTCTCTGCAAAGTTATAACTTTCCATTGAAAGTTTTCAGATAAAAAAAATCCCAACTATATTTATTTATTTTTGTCAAAATTTGGAATATATATAGGAAAAAACCCTGTGATGGTAATATAAATTGTGATTTCCTTAATTTCTGTTAGAGAGTCATTTGGACTAGCTTTATCAGGAGGAGTTCTTTGCATTGTCTATTAAATATTTTTGAATATTTCCAGGCACTTTCATCTGGAGCATCATAAAATAGGAAAAAGATGGTCAATTCTGTGATATGGGACTTTCTGCATTGGGAGATTTTTTTGAAAAAAAACCCCATTATATTACTTTCTGTAAAGTGAAAACCTAATTTTTAACTTAAGCAAACTGACAAAAAATTAATCGTTACCACTCAGTTCCTGAGAAAAAATCTTTGCTGTTAAGGGAGACGGTGTGAGGTCTTCTCTTCTGTCCTGGTTAAGTCTTCAAAATTTTGTTCTAAACCAGCTTAATTAGAAGGCAAAGTAGATCTGATAGCAGAGATTATAGAGAAAGCAAATCTGCATTTAGAGGCTCCAGTACCAGGCCCCAGCTACCCAAGGAGGTCACTGTGACCAGGCCTGGCAATCAGGCTCTGCACAGCCAGGCAGCACAAACACGTTCAGCATGGGGTGGTTCATCAGGACTTTGTGCCCACCACCACCATCACCTTTACAAGCCCTCAGGAACTTTCTTCCACCCAGCAGCAGTGTTTTCTTCTCCCTCCAAGTCTGACTGAGATCCCTGCAACCATTTCCAGTTTTTAGCTCATTGGAGTATGGATGTGGAGGTGAAGTGCTGTAATAAACAACAGGACTTGGGGCTGTCTAATAAAAAATGAATGGTTCTGCTGATTTCGGAAGGAATATTCTACATGAAAGGTAAAATAGTCATTGCCACCAGGACTGGACTGCAGCTACAATCCTAAAAATAAATTAAGAACTAATTAACATGAGGCTCTTACCTTAAACATTCAGGATCAGTCTGAGGTTTTTCAGTGACTTGGACTTTTTCTGCTTCTAAATCTTTCGTCATTCTTTCAGCCTCCCTGATTACTTTCTCAAGGTCTAAACACAAAATCAGAATTACCCTATAAATATATATTAATCATCCATATTCAAAGACCTTCTACATATTCTAAATTTATATTTTCTAATATTTCTTCATGCAACTCTTTGAAGGGTAAAGGCATCTAAATAAAGAAAATTAATTATTTTATTATTATTGTAATCACATATTGCAATCTAGAAAATTTCACTCCTTTTCCCAAACAATTTATGACCATATTTACTGCTTTTCCTAGCTCTTACTGTGACATGTTACTTAGATATCTATAAAAAAAGATACTAAAGCACTCTAGATTACATTATTTTAATCCAGATTTCAAAATATTCCCTATTGCTCCGATCACCTTTGACACTGAAGGTTTTAAACAATATTTATGTTGATTCTAAGATCTTTGAAACATTAACATCTCCATTTAAGTATATGGCTTACCAGCAACAGCAAAACTTTTTTCATATTTATAGCTCATGATTCAGCAAATCCGTGGACCTCAGTATCAATGACAAAATGAATCTCATTGAAATCCATAATATTTGTTACAGCCATGTTTAAAAATTATGTATTACATATTGTAAAAATAAAATATTATTACTATGGTTCCTTTTTCTTGAGAAAAGAAAATTGACAGAAAACATTTTTCAGAAGCGTTTGTCAAGCCAAAAATAATTATCACAACAAGTATTTATCAGGCACACCTTTGAGCTCACTTTGGAGAGTAAATAAATCCTGCTTTAATTCATTCTTCTGCAGCTGGAGTGCATTTAACTGAACATTTTTATGTTCCATTGACTCCATTTCTAAGAAAAAATACGTTTTAAATTAAAATGCATTGCAGTTTCAGCATTCATGATACAATCTTAAATATTCTTAACTACTTCTACCAATCTTCAGCTAGTCAAAAGAACCTTAAATATAAAACCAGAATAAACTAAATTAATTCATATAAAACACAGTTCACAGGAAATTATATGTCATTTAATGTATTCATAGCTATGGAAGAAAATTATTTTTTTAATGTTATTAAGCTGTTCAACATATTTTTTGTCTAGGCATAAAAAGAATGTTTTGCTTTAGAGTTACTTCAGCTATAAAGAAAAGAAAATGACTTATTGAATAGGTGGAGAACAGACACCTCTCAGCAAGACTGAAAAAGAACTTCTGAGTTTTTTGGGTGTTTATATATATTAGAACCTTACTATGGACAGCATCTGGAATTAATTGTGATTGTTTTTCTAATGGCTGGAGGTCCTCACATAATTTCCTTGTTATGAGTTGCTTAAACTTTTCACTTCAGAGTTGTCAGTGTGCCCAGGAGTGTAGCAGACAAAAAGACAGACAAGTTGTACCTCAAGAAAGGTGCAATTAAAGGATGGAATCGAGATGGCAACTGAACTTAGAGAGGGACTTTGGTCACCTTTCAGCTCCTACTGATCATTTAACTGCTCAGCTCTGCCTGAATATGTAAAAATTAAATGCTAAAAGTAGCACTTGACACCAAAGACAGTTTTTTCAGTTGGAGATTAGTATCACAGCCACAGGAAATAAGAAAGAAGGTGTCACCAAGTGCAAACGCTAATGGATAGTCCTTTTTCAATAACTTTATAGCAGATACGGGGAATTGAAAGTGCTGTTGCTTGACAGATCATGAAGCTGGAATGGACTTTGAGGGGTCATCTACTGTATCCTTCTCCTGAAGGAAGGATCAGCTGTACCTCTATTATTTTTGACTAATGCTGGTTTGACCTTTTTTAAAAGACCTTTGGTGGTGGACAATCCTAATTCCTTTGGTAATGCAACCTTCTAAGGCAGAGTGCTTCAGCTGCCCACTGTTCTTAGAAGGATTGCTAGACTGGCAGACAGACTCGCCCTTATTGTGCTTTACACTTGTTACTTTTTATTCAGTTCACTATCGGTA
This sequence comes from Pomatostomus ruficeps, assembly GCA_013400735.1. NCBI lineage: Eukaryota > Metazoa > Chordata > Aves > Passeriformes > Timaliidae > Pomatostomus > Pomatostomus ruficeps. The sequence continues at coordinate 125,031 of VYZT01012501.1, read as the reverse complement.
TAGAGCATATATTAATAGCCTTTCTACAGGACACTTTATCAAGTTACTTAGATATCTATATCTGTGGCAGTGGTACATCCATCTTTCATCAGTCTTTTCCTTAGTGGCTTAAATAGTCACAATTCTTTCATTTTCATCCTTCTCATGTGCTCCAGAACTCTGATCACTCTCACTGGTCCTATCTGGATTCTCTCCAGCTGGTCCACTTTTTTTTTCTTTTTTTTGAAGTTTAAGATCAAAATGAGATGCACAGTGCTCCAGCTCAGAGCTTAACTGCCCCAAGCAGAGTGAGGAATGATTTTCCTGTCTGAGAGGTCAGTGTTCTGTTTGTGTCTCAGTGTGGTGTTGGCATTCTGGTGTCACTGACTCATGTTCAGCCTGTGATCCATGACGACCCCGATTTCCCTGCGGAAGGACGGCTCTGCAGCAGGACCCTGGGCTCAGAGACATCTCCTGCTCTGCACCTTAACTCAGAGACTGAGCTCCACTGTGGCAGTAAAGCACCAACCCTACAAGACGTTTGTGCATGCAATTCTCTTGAAGCTGAGGGAATGTTCAGAGCTCAGCCACAGGTGGTTCTAAACCTAATTCAGTCTCTCTGTGTGACCATGAGCTCTGTGCCGGCTGAATCAGACCCTGGGAGCCGCTTCTGCAGGCTGGCTGCTTCTCTTCATGGTGCTCACAGCAGAAAGGTTGACGAGGATAGGAACAGAAGAGCCTTTAATTGTGCTTGGTATGTCAGACCACACCCGTTCAGTTCAGTGCTAAAAGGAAGCTCCAGACAGCAGGGGAATGGAATTAAAATTACTGGTTTGCACAGCTATATTTTATAAACTTGTATTAACCCAAGATAAACTGGTTTAATATAAGACTTACCATTTTTCAACAGAGCTGCCTCATTGTCTAAATCATTTATTTCAGTCTTGACTTTTTTTTTAATAAGGTGATCTCTATTACTCGTTAGTCCATATTCATTGTTAAACTCTGTTACCTCTCTGATAAAATTATCTTCCTCTTCAGTAATTTTTCTCTTTGCATCTGCCTGAAAAAAAGAAAGGGAAGATTGAATGTTCAGGTGAAAAGAAATGAAAGCCTTTGTTAAGCTAGGCAGACTGAGACACACTGTTGTTTTTTATCCTTAAATTTGTAGTAGAAAAAGAAATAAACAAAAAGTAAATAAAGTAAATGTAAAAGTAAAGAAAATATTTACTTATAAGAACGTGAAAGTGGTCTACAGCTCTACCATTATGCCTGTTTTAAACTTTCATTTTCTGCAAAAATGAAGGATCTATTCTTGGTAATAGAGCATTTAAAAAATCACTACATTATGTTATAGACTTGAACTGGCAGATTTTCTGTTCAACTCTCTTATTGAAATTAGAAAATTCTGTTTAAAGTCAATAGCACAGTATGGCAGCTCTTTTTTATTTTTTTTTAAGTTTGTTATTAAACTAAATAAAAGTGTTGTTTAATCCTCTGCAAAATGTAGACTTACTTGAAATCCTTAATAACTACCACGAAAGCTACTGTTGATAGAAAATCACTGTTTAATTTTCTGGGAAAAAAAATATTTAAAAGAGAAAGGCTATATTAAATTCCTTCTAAGAAATCTAGGTTGATTGCTAAATTAAATAAAATGAATGACCGCTATATACAGGAAAAAAGGAATTATAACCTATATATCAAACTTCACACAGGTACTGGGAATACTTTGGGTGCTGCAGAAATATGACTTAGCTAAAGAGATACCTGCCTAAAGATTTAGGTTTAATACTGGTGATTTGTACTGAATGTTTAAAATTTAGCTCTGCTGATTTAAAGGGCAAATACATGTGCAGAAAAGACTGCTCCTCTGTGGCATTTCTTCATATGCACAGATCCAAGAAGCCTCAACAAAGTAAGAGGAAGGCAAGATTCAGGTTAGCATCTGAGAGAACTGAAAAACTTGCTGTAAGTAGCTACCTTTGAAGGGGTGGTGAGGTGTGTCTGGCATCAAGGAGATTGTGTGTGCTATGTCAGGATTGCTAAACTGCCCACATTTGCTAAAATGTGGTGTGGGCCTCCCTGGGTTTTTCCTTTGATCCTTTTCAATATTTTGGACTGTGGATGAGGCAATCCAATTTAAGGCGAGGCTTTCCTAGTTTACTTTTACAAAGGAAATAATCTGTCAGAATTGGAGTTCAGGCATACAACAGCAAACATTAGAAAATGAAGTCAAGAATATAAAATCAGCTTTGGAGATGAAATGCAGCATACATTACCTTAGATCATGGTTTAAATTAAGTGTGAGAATTTATCTACATTTACATTGTTGTGCTAAAATAAAAGAAATATTTTCCTGATTTAAAACATTAGTTTTTCCAGATTTTCCAATTTTAAAGCTGATTTCTCTTGTACAATAGAAAAGAGCTGTGTGAATATCACAGCTGGAAACATACCAAGATTTTAAGAAGACTGATTCTTTGATTGATAAGTTCAGCTTTTTGTTGTTCTAAGCTCTCTTCACGTTTCTTCAGCATTTCTACATAGAACTGATTTGCAGACAGATGCTGAACCTTCCAAAGGGGAAAAAAAAATTATAAAGTAAGGTTATTGTTTTATTGTTTCATATACTCTGAAATTGTGCACAAGGATCTTGGTCCAGTTTTAAAAGAGCTGGCACAGCTGCTGGACTAACAAAAGCATAAAAGCTCTTTTTTTCCCTCAATAACCTTTCAGTATACTACTAAGCTTTTGAAAAGTCTCCTTTCTTTAAAAGACTCATTTAGTGGTGCCCTGTCTATCTAAAATGGCATTTTAATGTCTGCCAGGTTTAGCAGAAATCTTTTCCAGGTTAAAACCAGAAAAAATATTGATCACATGGGATCCTTTACCCAACACAATCCACCGGCCTCCATCTCATTGTGTAAAGCTCATCACGAACCAAATGAGACAATAATCTCAGAGTGATATCAGAGGTACAGGACCCAGCACCCTGGTCTCGCCTGGGTGGCTGTACATGTCATCCACTCTGCAATGCTCCTGTGGAATATGCAAAGGGGGGCGGGATATTGTTCTGAGCACAATTTCTGGAATTTTTAGCTGAGGAAGGGTAATGGGAATTAGCCCACTGGTTATGGACAGTTTGCTCATAAACCTCCGAAGCCCCAAACTTCAATTTTGCACACAGATTTATTTTCAGATTCATTGCTTTTAACCATTAGTGTATCTGATACGAGGGTATGCTGTTCACCCGTTGCATTTTGAAAGTTTGCTGAAGACTTCTCATTTTTCCAGCACATCTACTGTACCATTGTCCAACATAGGTGCAGATATATGGTGGGATAAACTATAACAAGCAGGAAACAGCTAAGTCTTGTAGAGACTTAAAGGATGAGGATCATTCATTTGATGGAGTGTCAAGCTCCCTTGACTCACTCAGAGCAATGAGTAGGAAAGTAAAGTTAGATTTGCCCACAGACAGTAAAGACACAGGGTAAGTATCAGGAAGTAAATTGAACAGTCAGGCTCATACATGAGTGTTTGTGTGTGTAGAAGCAAAAAAGGACCAAATTAGAGTGGTATTACAGTGGTAAAAAGAAAAATATTTTAAAGTTACATAATGCATGTGATTGTGGAGAGGACGCAGATGAAGTGCATCTGATCAAAACAGCAGGTAGTGGAATGAAATGCCCAAAGACTGGAATGAGAGAGTTGGAAAGGAGAGGATTTGATTTTTTCCTCATGCCTGGTATGTCCAGTGTGCTAAATGTGCAGGACATGCTTGGCTCAGAATTTATTTTACATTTTAATTCAAAAAGAGTAGATGATCTAACACCTCTGTATTTGTAACACTGTACAAAACTAGCTTCAGTGTAGTTTCTCCACCTGTAAGATGCCACATTCATCTGTGCATTTGCATCCAATTTTTTTTAAAGAAATCATTGAGCTACAAACAGCAAAATGCTATAATTCAGGTTCTAATTACATGCTACCTGGTTTTACAGAAGAGAGGGGAAAATTGCATTTCCTAGGACTCTTTGATTGACCACAGGCAGTGTCTGTGAAATAGATGTCAAAAAACTTCTGAACTCAGTCTCATCATCTTGGTCAGGCATCAGCTGCTGTGCATGCACGTGGCTGGGTATGTGTGCTTATAAAGAACAGCAGTTATTTGGTGTGGGATAAATTGAACAGCATTAGCTGAACAGCATTATTTAATATTATTTGAATTACATGAACTATTGCAGACATATGTAAACCCAACTTCTGTAGTGAAAAATAAATTACTTTAAATAATGTCAATAACTATGTAATCTTTAAACCTAAATGCTGTCTGATTGAAATGCATTTTTCTATTTCACTAGTTTTCTGTATCATTTCCTTTCTATAAATGAATCAATGTCAGACTAGGCAAGCAAGTAAAATGTGTTTTTGTGGACATCAGTAAGAATATTATTGATACTGGTCCGTAAAGCACATAAAATTTAATTAGGACTAGTTCTTCAGCTCTTCCCATTAGTCATTTACAATAATGATTCTACTCTCAGGACATTCTGTACCTACCCCATAAACCTTGATTATAAATCACAATGCATCAATAACAAATTAGTAGTATAAACATAAAATTGTGATGTTCGTAAATAAATTTATGAGTAAGACTACTGAGGACTTCACCTAACAAGCAACATCCAGATATAATCCGTGTTGGATAAATAAGTTACTATTTTAAAGCACCTTTGGGCTCTGAGATTGTGGCATGCATAAATGTGAACATCTGAATAACCGCCTGCATAATTATAGTCTCAATCTGCAACCAGTAAATATTTGTAAATGAGTTCTATTCTGATCCCTTCTCAGTAATGTTNAATAGTCCTTTACAAAAGGCAGAAGAGACTGGTTTTGGAAGGATGTAAATCACCCCCCAAACATTTATTTTCACAATTAGATGAGGCAATCTCCCAAAGGTTCTTGAAGTTGTTTATTTAAATGATAGGATCCAACTGTTCTGACTTCAAAGGAAGCGCCACATGCTTTCCTGTTGTGAACACACATTCTGCCAGCACAGATACTTAAGAGCACAGGGGAGGGTATTTAGACTTAATTTTCAGACACAAGCAAATGGATTTTTAAATAATTTGCAACCACAGGTGTTATTGGTGAAAAACTCTGCAAAACCGGTGGCTTAATCTGAAAATACACCTGTAGTTTGATTAAATGGAAAGAGTAAAAAAATCACTAAATAGATTCTGAAACTTTCCTCTGTCTTTGGCCTCCCTAGAAAAACCCTTAGGGCTTGTAAAGCCTTAACTGTGAGCTTGCAGAAAGATCATTGGTATATGACTCAAGATGCTGTGAAGGAAACACGGGGAATGTTTCTATGTATTTTCTGTGAAAGGCCATTAATAAATGGCATTGGGCAGCCAAGGGATGGCTTTTGTACACTGGAGGAAAGTGCTGTACCAAGTTGCAGGACTGTAAAACAGGGTATCTCACACCGTGCCCCAAAAGCCAGCCTGCCCTGAACGCAGCCAGGGCCAGCCTGAAGGGTGAGAGCTGTGGGAGGAAGGATGTTGATGGGCACTTTTTCCCTACAGAAAGGCACAGTGCAGGTTTTCCCCATGCTGTGCTGCTCAGCAGGTGAAGCACACTCCTCGAAAGTGCTTATGGTGCTATTCCTGAAAGAATACATCGTATATTTGTAAACATTATGTATTTCATTATTATGCACACTATAAATATGCCTGCTCACCTTGGTTTCTAAGTTAATTTTTGCAGCGCTCAGCTCTTCCTTTGTTTGGTTAATTTTTTCATAGCTTCTGTTTATGTCACATTTAACTGCAAGACAATGAAAACCTGTAAGAATGTGTGCTCAGTTTGTAAAAGTTACATCCTTACAGGAACGTGGCAAGAACCAGCCATGCTGGCTGCTGCCGAGCTTTCCCTGGCACGAATTCCCTCAGGACGCCCCTGTGGGACTCGTGGCCACTCAGTGTGGCCAGTGCAGCCACCAGCCCCTCAGGATGGCGGCCATGGGTCCGACCTTGTTGGATGCAGCTCCTCTTCTCCTTCACCTGCTTCTCTGTGAACTGTATTTGCTGGAACAAAGCGTTCAGGTTCATTTCTGCCTTCTCATGGAGCCTGTGTGCTCTGAGGGCCGTGCTCTTTGTGAGGGCTCCGGGAGGGTCCCCACAGCCCTCAGGCCTCTGCCCTCGCCTTGGCCTCCCTGGGCTGGGGACAGAGGCCTGGGGACACAGCTGAGGGGACACGGCTGAGGGGACAGAGGCCTGGGGACACAGCCGAGGGGACACAGGGACAGAGAGGGAGGTGAGGGCTGCAGAAATGGCAGTGAGAGCAAACCTCAAGAAGAAGGAACTGTGGGTAACTGGCTAGGGGAGCCCGCATGGAAAACAGGGAATGGGAATGGGCAGGCAGGAAGGAGCACAGTAGGAGCAGGAGGCAGAAGGTATCTGGCGAGGAAAAAGTCAGATGACGCTGAATCATGTCAAACTTGAGCACATCTGTCAAACTCGTTCTGACTCAGGATCTGGGGAGTTTTAGTCAAGCAGCTCTGACTTTTTTAACTCTCTAGGACCATGTGCTCTATCCTGGTTTTGTCATTCAGAAGCTGTTTTTTGTTACCACTTCCTTTCTCCACAGAGGGACCACTATCCTTCCATCTGCTCAGATTTGCTTATCTTTTGAAGATTGATGTCTACCCTGAGCAGTTAAGGAAGTAGGCTAAAATCTGCTATCACATACGAGAACATGATAAAGTTTACTCCATGGATCTTACAGGGATCAGACTCAGCTCGGTTGCCTTTCACCATGAGTGTAAAATGGGCAGTGTTTCTGTTCCAGTTAGTCCCAGTAAGCAAAGATCTCAATACAGCCCCTTTTATGCTCTTCTGGAGGATAATTGTGTACAAATTTACAACGCTCTGAGTTCCTGCAAAGTTCTGGTTTGTACATTACTGGATGGTACACCTGGAAATGTAAGCACCTGGTTGAAAATATAATTCACATTGCAGGGTTTGGTTTTACATCTTGGGAAGGACTGACTACATTCCCTACGGAGAATAACTATGTGAATTTTGCCTATTTGCTTTGAGGCAGAAAAAGCCTGGAGGAATGGAACTTTATACATTTCCAGCCTTTTTAACACTGAAAAAGATTAGGATTATTGACAGTCCTGTGTTGTTATAGTTTTTCTCAGAGGAGGTACTGTTTTAGCATAGACTGCAGCAGCAAAATTCAGAAATTGGAAAATCTTTGACCATCAAAAACCAAAACGATATACATGAGAGTACAAATGTATCATTAATGAAAAAGCTGTTCTAAGTTAGCAGAATGAAACTGAGAATTCTGGAAATATCTTATGTCATAGCATTTACTGCTTAAAAGGTGCCATGTTACAGCTGGTTGTGTGTTATAAAATGATGTTTTTTTAAAGGAAAAGCATTGCTCTAAGAAAGAAAACGTGGGTTCTGATGAAATTTAAAACCCTGAAACTAGCACATTATGTTGCAGGAAATGCAATTATTTTTTTAGATGGAAGAAAGTGCAACTGAGGGGGAAGAGTTCACAGAAGTGAATTTAGAAAATGTTTCAGAAGTGAAGCTTCCTACCCGAAGGCCAAAAGAAAAGCAGATGGGTCAAAAGGGAACATTTGATGATTGAGACAGTGATTTGTTACACAGGTCTGATGAGTGAAAAAGTCATTTTACAAAATTCAAGAAAATGAACTGCTCTATCAGTGGATCAAGGAGAAAATAAAATGAAAAGCTTTCTTTGAAGTTTTTGAGACTTGACTGCTTTTGTGTTTCAAGCTGAGAAGGCTGCTGTGGGCTGGGATAGAGTTCAGTGTCACTTATTAAAGGAAGGACTGTGTTTTGTGGAGGGTGCTTCAGCGCCTCTAATTATGGCAAAGGAGCTGCTCTCCCCAGAAAGAAGAGTCTGACTCCAACTGCACTTCTCACTGTCTGAGAATGACCATTCAACACGATCAACAGTTCTCTAAGAGTTTCTTCAGAGACCAAAAAAATTCACTGGGACAAGTATCTGACATTGAGTTTCACAGCTACTTGCCTCCTGCAGCTACTTGCCATGTGCTTGATTTTCTCATGGTAAATTACTCACAATAATAACTCAGGATTATGTAAATTTAACCATGCATTTGAAACAAGTACAAGTGGTTTCAGAATCAGGACCAAGGCCCTCAGTTCAAAGATGTGCAGTTGCTGGCTGCCATGGAAAGGGATGAGGTGGCATGAACATGAATGTTTCAGGATAAAAGTAAAATCTGCATTACCTTTGCTCAGTTCCAACTTTTGCAAAGCACAAGATCTTTGGCAGATAACTAGCTGCTAGAAAGGTGACTTTAATTTCATTCTGTCGGTCATATCAGTGCATCCTAATCTTAATCTATATCTGTATCTTAATCACTGAGCTGTAATCAGGTCATGTCTTTTTAGTGTTCTTCAAAATTACTAATTGCCCTTCGTAATCAGGCTGCTGTGCTAATAGTAAAGTTTCTTCTACAAGTTTCTTTTCTAGTTTGTGTAGGATGAAGAAAAGAAAGATTTTGGCTGTAATTTCAAGACACTATAAAAAATTTATTACTGTAATTTATTTCTAAATCATACACTCAGATTGTTTCAAAAATTGCTTTTCTAAAAGCCAAAAAATAAAGAGGCAAAAGTAAGGAACTGGCAGGGTAAAAGATGATGCAATATGGTCTTCACCGTAAGAAATGCATGATAAGAACTAGAAATTGTAGGATTATAGTTACAAATAAATTCTGTCTTTTGGTCTTAAGCAGCATTAGTATTATTTTTTTTCCATATCTAAACTGCACTGCTTACTTTTGAACAGTTTTATTTACAGCAAACCATCTTACCAGCCTCCATCTCGCCGGTCTTCCTTTGCTCTTGGTGGTCTTTGTATTTGACAACTGTTTTTGGATCTTTTTCTACCTCACATGAAGGAATAAAGCCAAATTGTTCTGTGGCATAAATTCACAGCTGTCATTTTGCATTCAGTGCTGAAGTGCTATGTCCTTTACAGGAAATAGCCCATATATGTGTGTGTATATGTTAAAAACAAAAATATGTGTGAGAGTGTACTGACCACTTGGAATATAGTGCTGAGCAGCAATTCTACTGGAGAGAAACCACAAACAGTGAGAAACCCAGTAATTATTTATCATAAATAAGCATTTTTAAAAAATCATAGACTTATTAAAAATTAATTTTATAATGCCACTTCTAAACAACAAGGTTTTAACTCTCCTATTTAAAACTTTGTTAAAATTGGGAAAATTCAGCAAGCAGTGTAACTTGGCAACATCAAATAAAATGTTTTCAATGTAAACCAAGAAAATTTTGTGTGCTGGTTCTCCTGCTCTCACTGGCCACCATTTACTAGCTCAACTACTTCTGAAAACCTAGAGCAGGACAACAGAGAAGGGGAACGTTAAAATGCAGTAATAACCTATAATTTACAGCCTTTCCCAAATTTCCTGAGGAGCTCAGGCTAAGAACAGTCTCGTTTTTATCTCTGGAAAAGTGAGAGCAAGCGGCTGACCCGCAGGCTGAAGCTCTCCACTTCTAGCAGAGTGCTCAGCAAGGCAGTCATGAATGGACACCCTGTTTCCTCCTCATAACAGGAGGGAAGCAGACTATGAAATTCATATAATAAAATATAAAATAATGGAAAACAGAGAAATAAATCCCTGGAATATTATATGGAAATGAGTATCATGAGAAAGGAGAATATTTCTTGTCACCCTTATTTGTTTTTTCAGGTGAAAAATTTGTGAGTTAGTGAAAAGCTCTGTGTGTTTATTAAAAAATATTAAGCAGTAACTTTGTACTCCCCCATTACAAGCCTGGCTGCAATGGAGAATTAGTGATACCCTTTTCCACTTTGGTAGGAATGTAAACAACTTCACAGCAGATGTTCTTTATAAGGACAAAGCCTGCTATTTGCATTGTGATATCTCTGTTTGAGTCTTATATCCAAAATTTTGTTTAATTCCATCTGGGAAGGCTTCACTGTGTCCCTTCAGCTTACTAAAGCAAAGACTATTCTTTTATGGGTTTAAATCTAAGTTTTCTAATTTCTTTGGTCAGAAAAACACACCACCTGCTTTCTCTGCTTATTGGTAACTGTGCTGTTGTACAGGTATCCGCATTGCTCCTCTGCACTGGTTTAGAGCCTTGAATATGTTTCAGTTGTTTCTTTTCCTGGGTCTCAGAGTCTATCCTAAAACTTTTATACTCGGCTATTCTGTGCTATTTGGATAAGCAACAAATGAGGCTCTCATTTTGAAACATATATCAGAGCTCTTATTTATCTTGGCATAAGGGTAGTAACTTGCCTAATGAAGAAAGAATTTTTCAGCTCTGGAGTGCATATCACGGTACAAAACACAGCCTTGGATTTGCATTTTCACAGTAAATTTTCTTAATTATTTATATGGGAAACTGCAGTTTGCTTTACATCAATATTTGTTCCCCCTAAGTGGGCACCCAGTGGAAGCTACAACAGAAACAGTGAAAAAATACTTTTTACATTTTGTTTGTATCTTCCACTTATAAAAGAGATTTTTTTTTTTCATTTTGTATTAGCAGAAATGTAAATGAATTATCCATTATGTTGCAGCATCCTTTAAGAAGATGGGTGGTAGCATTAAATCTTCTGAAAAAAGGGCTGTTAAAGAAACACTTTGAGGACTGGGACCCTCATGCAAGAAGGTAATCTTGGATAGAAATGCATTAAACAGTCTGTTGAAAAGAATTCATTTGATTAATTATGTCGTGTTTCCTATAAGCATATAATGCTACTATGCCAGCTTAGCTCTTTTTTCATATAAATTTTATCTTCATAATAGAAAAATATTAATAAACACTGAAAGAGAAAGTAATAATTTTACAATTAGTTAACCAAAGAAAAAATATTTTCTGCTTTTTTTCCATTTCAGTCTATTCTCAGAAGTTCACATACAATCCTGCTAAATTATCAGGTGAGCAGCTGTCATTATTTCTTCTAAAATATTTCAGATTTTAAAATACATTTGTTCTTTAAGCACTATTTCTACTTGGTGCTGCACTTGTAGGAAAAAGAATATGTGCAGATGACTGAAATGAAATGGCTTTATTGTCTTTATTCCTAACAGGAGTGTTATTTAGTGCTAGGTTAGATAACTTTTATACTTCCACTGGACACATTAAAGCCAAAGGAGTTTCTTGCACACTGAGAATAACTCTCATGTGAAACCAAGAGTTGTCCATTACACTTTCAGGCTTCTCTGCTAATAGTTTTCATAAGATTAATTTCATGGTTCCATCTGTGTTCCTTCTTAGAAACATGACAACTGCCTTAGACATCCAGAAGAGTTGGACACATGCCCATGGGCTGAACTAGGCAGCAGCAGAAATTATTCCATGCAAATGCCCAGACCAAGGAAGTTTGAGGAAGGGCTGTCTCAGTTTGACTAAAACATATTCCCTGAATCTGAAAACTTGATGTATTGAAACTGTGTGGTCTCATAAAACCTCTTCTCAAAATTGGGCCAGATGGTATTTTTCAGTGACAAACTGTTTTCTAAGAAAGTTTAAATTCTAATCATTTATTCAGAAAAAAACCAAACTATTATCCCTACTCCCTCAAAATATCCTGAACAGTTTTCAGAATGTTTTTTTTTTCCTTGAGGATATTGTGGAAAAGGTATGTTCTACCTGCAGGATTTAAAAGCTGCTTTGTAAAATCCAATCTAATAAATAGATCTCTATAAAACTGAGTCCTCTTCTTTCTGCATAGCCCTTTGTGGGCAGAGGAACATATTTAATAAAGACTTAGCAATGATGAATAACACTACATAAACTTTACTGCCTATTGATCCTGGTGTTACTCTGTAATTTCATCTTTTTTAAAGGTGGCATAAAAAAAGAGAACCCAGAGTTAGGACTCCTTCCTTTCCATATTCTTTCCCACTGATGCTTCTGCAGGATCAGTTACCTTTAATCCTGAAATCTTCAAAGGCTTCATGGGACACATCTGCACACATCTGCCAGGACTCAGAGCATAGGCAGGATAATAAAAGCATTCCATTCAAGTCAAGTAGAAAGTCCCAGCTGCAGTAGGCATGTATTATCAATTGTGCCACATTCATAAATTAATAATTTGCACTGTATTACCGTCACTTCTCTCCAGAAGCATCAAACATGTCTATTCACAGGTTGCATGAACCGTATGTAAATAGTTCTGCTGGGTTTGTCTTTACACAGCTTGTCTTTTGAGAAAGAAGATAACAGAAAGAAAGTGAATTAAAATAAGTAGCAAAAATGTTTCTCCTTTTAAAATAATTAGTTTTTTCCCATTTTGAAAACTAAATCAGAATATTTAAAATATCTGCACCAAGTCAGTTCTTTGAATACAAAATTAATATCCATAATTGAGGCTGCGGAGTTTATACAAGTGAGTAACACACAGTGTTTTCATATGTGTTTGCATGCATGTTTTGGCCTATTCCTCTTCCTTTTAAAAAAATATCATTATGAGGCTACTGTTGATGGTGTTTTTAACCCTCCTCTTCTTCTGCTAAAAGAAATAAACATATCTTAAATGTTGAAAGCAATTGTTGTTGGTTGTGAATGTTTTTAGATATTCAAGTGCTGCAAAAAAGAAAAAAAGAATTTAAAAAAAAGGATAAAAATAAGATGCTTAAGGGACAATGGAATTTTCCCTAAATGAGCTATCAGCTGAACAGATCCTATTTACTGCCAGAAAATGGAGAGGGTTAAACAGTGCCCATTTCAGGACCCTTGAAGAATCCTGCAATGCTGATTTGCACTGAATATATTTGTAGGGATTTTATGTGTATCTGCTCAATTCAGGGCTAACTCAATATAACTAAACACTAATAATGTTATTCCCCATATTTATGAAAAGGAAAAGAGGTGGTCAAATAAATGCAGGTGTGATGGTTTGACCTCAACACCAAGCAAGGTCTTAGAGTAGATTTTGAAGGAAAAAAATTATCAAGAACCTAGAAGTAAATGGAAAGTGGGAAAAACTACAACATGATTTTATCAAGGAGAGATTGTATCAGACTAACTTAATATCTTTATTTGATAAGATAATTGTCCCAGAGAAGAGTAATGCAGTAGACCTAATCTACCTTGATCGAAATAAGGCATTATACTGTTTGTTGTAGGAAGTTACTGAGGGTGGAAAAGATGAGCTTTAGTGCAAGCACTGAAGGTAGAATGGCGTAAAGGTTACGCTAAAATATGGTTCTGTTAAAAATGAAAATATCAAAATGAAAGGAGTTTGCCACTAGAATTCCTCTAGGACTGATCTTGGCACTGATTTAAGTGGTATTTTTGAGCTTGGTGAAGGTAGGAGAATGGGCATGGCATTAAGAGATGACACAAAGTTGGAATGATTAGCATACCAGAAAAAATAAGTGACCTTGTGGACTGACAAAATGGAAATTTGATAGTACAGAAAGTAGAGGGAGGTGTTTAGGGATTAATATCATATTCTTTTAGTATAACCTGGTGCCTTGATAATTGCTGTCAGTAGTGAGGGAGAGGTTTAACGCATTATCAGCTGTGGTGTGACCATGAGCCATCGCTATCATGGCCACGCTGCAGTTTCAGGGGATATTGGATGAAGGATTTTCACTGAAGGCAACAAAGTGTTGATTTTGCTTTACAAGGCATCGGTAAGACAAGTCTCAGCATATTGTTTACAGTTCTCATGACCCACATCGATGCACAGCAGGTGCAGAGTGGGCTGGTTAGGGGAAAGAAGTACCTGTTTTCTCAGCTGAGATGAAAATAGCTTATCTGGCAAAACAAAGCTTGAAAGGGCATATGGTTGTCTTTATAAGTATGTGTGGGGGTAGATGTGAGGGAAGGCGACTTTTCTGTTAAAGGATAACACTATTTCGAGATCAGATACTTACAAACAATTATGAATAAATGAGAAAATTAAAAGAAGTTTCTTGGCAATCTGTGCAAAGCTCTGAAACTGCTTACAGACAAGGTCATTGAGGCAGAGACCTGAACTACTTTCAGATGGAAATTTATAAATTAATAAAAGGGTATGTGTGACATGGTGAAGAGATCATGTGTCAGAGTATAAAGTTTGTGGTACAAAGCTTTGGATACCTATTGACATTGCCAGGGAAGCTTAATTGGAAACTTGTTTGTGTACTTTCTTTATACAGTCCCTAAAAAGAAATGTTTCCAACTGGTCCATGTGCCAGCTTTCTATTCTGCATTCACCAGCACTTTTATGTTCCTTCTTGGTGCAAAGCAGAGGAGAAGGGGACTGCCCTTTTTTAAACAGTAAGATTAGCAGCTGGCAAAAATGGGGCAATTGTTTAGGATATCAGGTGTTAACTGGATATAAGCTACCTGTATGTTCAGGGTTAAACTGATCACCTGGTTGAGATTAGGAAGGATTTCTTCTCCAAGTCAGAGTGGCTGGAGTTATGGAGGGTATTGTATTCCTCTCTGACAGAAACTATCTGGAAAGGTATATGAGTGTTTTCTTTGTGAAGCACCTGCTCTTGCAGACAGATGAGACGTGACTGATCAAGAAATTTTGTGACTTTAGTATCTTCTACTGTCCTCCAGTGTTTTTCAAACTTTTATTCTCCTGAGGTATGGGGGGGTGTGACTATAATGTAGGAGATTATTTCAGTACATTACATGTTTGATCAATGTTTGCTTTTTCAGAATTTTCAAGAGTTTCCTCCAGTTAAGAAAATTTTACTTTTGTCGAGGTAGCACAGAGTTGAATAAGAGGCAGTCAAGGATACTTCGTAAGTATTGGTAAGTTTGAAAATGAAAAGTTTGGTAATTTTTGTGAATAAGAAATTCCTGAGATCTTACAGCAAGAAAAATCCTTCAGTTGGTGATTCTAGCTTAAAGAATTCAAAAAGCATTTTAGAGGATCTCATACTTTGTTAACCCAGATTCTAAGGGTTGTCTAGCTTAGGTATTACACTAATACACCTATAGATGCCTCTTCTTATTAAATGATTGAGATTCTTCAGACTTTATAAAATCCATTTGCACATTGTTTTTCTTCCTGTTTCGGTTTCTTGACAACTGCTGCCTGGAAAGAAATGGTTGAAAAATGGTAGTGCTTTATCTCATTAAATATGTAAGGAGCCTGTGGCAATCAGGCTCCTAACTCACCTGTGACAGTTAAGTGCATACAATCAGATGGGGTGTAAATGTTCTGTATTTGTAATATTTCATTCTAAAGATTGTTTTTTACACAAACAAAGATCCTTAGACTGGAGGCCACAAAGAATATAATTGTATAAAATATCTATTGAGTAATTCAGTGTGAATTATTGACATCCATATCTATGCTTGTAGTGGTTGGGTTGACATCTTCCTTGCTACTAATAAAAACAAGATACTTGGTTTATCTCCAGATTGCTCCTTGAATTCTGAATAAGTATACTTTGAAATTGTGCACTTTATTTTTCATAACCTATACAGTGGTGTCAGTTCTGAGATGAGATTTATCTCTTGCAATCCAGGAAGCTGAAGTTTGAGAGGGTTTTTTTTTTTTTTTTTGCCTTTTTTAAAGCACAGATTACTAAATGACAGTGTAATCTACTGCTACTCAGTCTGTCCCTCTCCTTATATTTCTTGTCAAAGAAAATAGCAGATTCATAAGTCAGGTCAAATCTAGTCTGTATCTGGGGTTTTTTGGTCCTGTTTTGATAAATTATCTTTTGAGAAAAATTATAAAAAATCTTACAAAGATATTGTATATATGTTACTATTACATATAAATCTTCACTGAAAGACAGGTTATCTTTCAGGGAAGAGACAGCCTGAGACATCTATAGAAAATTCATGTCTCTAAACCTGCCAGTTCTCCGAAATCCTCTTGTGAAATTTGCTTTGAATTAAGCAATGCTTAGTTGTCTGCTAGTGATGCAAACAGCAAAATCACCAAATTAGTTTTCCTTTGTTTTTCATATTGTTTTCTCTGAGGAGTCCAGGGTCACAAGCCATGGAACCTTGTGAGAAATAGCTAGCAATTGCCTGGAATACAGAACTTTCTAAATTCAAACCCCTGACAGACAGAGAATGGTTTCTCCCATGCTTCTCAGTCCCTTTTGGGTACCATCTGGAACAGCAGTAAAATAAAGCTAAACTCCTTTTATTATCATCTTTGATACATAAATACAGTTAAAAATGGCTTTTTTTCTTTCCCCCTAATAAATGGTGTGACTAAATTTAAGCTGAAAAGTTTCTGTTGAGTCATTG
Organism: Pomatostomus ruficeps; assembly: GCA_013400735.1. Taxonomy (NCBI): domain Eukaryota; kingdom Metazoa; phylum Chordata; class Aves; order Passeriformes; family Timaliidae; genus Pomatostomus; species Pomatostomus ruficeps. The sequence continues at coordinate 108,742 of VYZT01012501.1, read as the reverse complement.
TTGTGGCTTAACCCCAGCCAGCAACTAAGCACCACTGAGCTGCTTCCTCACTCCCCCCGCCCCAGTGGGATAACAGAATCAGAAAGGTAAAAGTAAGAAAAGGTGTGGATTGAGATAAGAACATTTTGATAATTAAAATCAGAATAATAAATAGGAATGAAAAGGA